>JAURVB010006096.1:0-25715 GCA_033002965.1 Piper betle | reverse complement strand
GACATGTATTGCTTTTTGAGAATAGTCATGGTCCCCCAATTCATTTTGAGGTTAAAAATTGTCTCCCAACTCATTCTGTGATTAGGTGGCCCCCCCAATTCATTTTGAGGTTAGTCATGGTGTCCCTGTTCAATCTGATATTAAAAATTTTCTCCTTCTCATTTTGAGGTTAAAAATCCTCCTAGCTCATTCTTAGATTAGTGCCGACAAAGGCTACTAAATTTGGAAATAGAACATTTCAGTAGTTATACCAGTTTGGGAAAAGATTACATTTAAAATAATTATACGGACAATACAGCACACACATAGTAACACACATAGTAATTTTAAAGGTGCGGCTCCTTGGCGGACTGTGTCAATTCCTTGATCTGATTGCATTATAGCGCATGGTGGTCGAATATCAGCTCAGGCCGACCAGGGATGCCAACAAGGGAAAGTACAACATTTCAAATGATTATCGGACCATACAACATTTTGAAATAATTATACGGATAATACAACATTTCAAATGATTATACGGACCTGGATATTTCAAACTTGCAACTCCGACCAATGATCCTAATCTGAATGATAATATCAAATTATGCTATATAATTTTATCGAGTAGGAATGCATGTGCAACTAAATATCTAATATATATCATTGTCAAAAATACTAAATATTAAATTGTCAACAATTCTAGTGAGATAACTTATATTCCTGTGACATAATTACTGAAGTCCTACTTCCCATTTTAAACTAATTATCTAAATCATAATTAATACCTAAAAATTGATAAAATAATTATTACAAATAAACAAATTTGTTTTTTGCCGTGATAACTATTTAACCCTCCGATCTTAATGATCTAGTTGGCAGTTATAATTTTTTATCGCTACTATTATTTATAGCAATTTAATTAATTAAATTGTTCGATTAAATTATTTAAAATAATTTGATTATTCAAAATTATTATTAATACAATTATTTTAAATTATTTGACTAAATAAAATTTCAAACTTTATTTATTTTCATTATTCTCTTTAGGTTCGATGCAGTGGATTGCTACCCGACTATAGTTTAGTGACTCAATTTCTACATTACTAACTCGTTATTAAAATAATAACTTTATTTACCTAATATTAAATTTAATATGGTAAAGGTAAATCTTTATTTTATTAATTACTTATAACTCTCCGATTTACTTTAATCGCTTGAATTACGCTGATTAATTATCGGCCGTTTATCATTACCGTATTTTTGTTACTTATGTCCATGTCGATTTCGTCTAATAATTAATTAGTTTAGTAACTTTAACCCATAAACCATTAAAATATTTATTTCTAAAGATGTATTTCGAGTTCGAATTATTTTTAACTTGAGTCGGTATCGAGTCAGGTGTTATTTACGAGTTGTTATTATTATTTAACTCGAGCATATTGAGTCAAGTACTATTTACAATTTTGCCACCCAGGTAATTATTTTCCTTCTTCCTTCTCCGGCATGCTCTGTTCCCGACTCCAGGCGCCCTTCAGCTGCCACCGGCGTCGACCACCTCCGGCCGCCGTCCAACCCTGCCATACCATTGCGGTAGGTCGCCCCGGCCAACTCTGCGTCGTCTTCCAGCCGCGGCTATGCCTGCATCGCCAGCATTGCAGCGCGCTCGCATCGGCAATTCCACCGCCAACGAGCATCGCCGCCTCAATTGGGTTGGTCGCCCGTCACTCTCAACCACCCTATCTACCTTCGTCAGCCATATTAGAACCCATCGCCATCGAGGACGGCCGGATTTCTTCCCCACCGTTGTCGCCCCTGCTTTGCCGCCGTCTTCAATTTTGGCCATTCACCGCCCCAGGCCAGCATCCACACACATGAGATCGACCCTACACTGATCGACGAAGAGAGTAGGATCATCTTCCGACGTCGGAATGACCCTGCCACCGATTCCTACCGACCTTGCATGTGCTTCCCCATCTCGCCGAAACAGGGGACTCATCATGCCGAATTAAAGTTTAATTCTTGTTTAGTTTATTTCCTGTTAGATTTTTAAACTTTAATCCTCATGATTATAAAGCTTATTATCAAATTAAAATATGCTTGCAAGAAAATTAAGAAGAGGGAGATAGGAAGAATACCTAAGCAAGGAAGATGACATGCCGGCAAGGAAGAGGAGAAGAGAATGCAAATGAAGGCTAGGGTGGAGGACGTCCTTTATAAAATGAAATGATGGCTAAGGTTTGCGGAAACACACCAACACGTGTATTTTAGTCCTTTAACCGGGTAACCAGGTAAAGAATAAAATATTTAACCGGGTAGAGAATATAATATAATTAATATTAATTCTCTAATGTTCAATCCATCCTGCCCGTGTCAAATATATTAAAAATTTTTTTCACGGTCTTTACACATACTTGGACAAGTTTATTATCATATTTGTTAACGACATTCTGGGCTACTCAAATAATAAGAGGAGCATATGAGGCACCTGTCCTTTACTCTTCAAGTTTTTGAGAAAAAATCATTTGTTCGCCAAAATCTCAAAGTATCACTTCTGGTTAAGGAGGTAACCTTCCTTAGTCTTATTATCTCAAAGGCTGGAGTTGCAGTGGATCCATCAAAAGTCACTGATTGGCCAACACCGAAGTCAGTTACTGATATTAGAAGCTTTCTTGGTTTTGCAAGTTAGTACAGGAAATTCATTAAAGACTTCTCCTTAGTAGCATTGCCGATGACCAAACTCACAAGGGAGTCAAGTTCAAATGGGTAGTAAGTGATGAGGAGAGTTTCCAGTCTTTGAAGAGTCTAACAACTGCTCTAGTCTTGATAGTGCCAAATGGTAATGAAGGATTCATAGTCTTCAGTGATGCGTCCCTGTTGTGTTTAGGACGTGTCCTTACGCAGGGAGGTAAAGTGGTGGCCTATGCCTCTCATCAATTAAAACTCATGAACAAAATTATGCAACCTATGACTTGGAACTAGCGGCAATGGTTTTGCCCTGAAGATTTGGAGACACTACTTGTATGGAGCCTAGTTTGAAGTCTTCACTGACCACCAGAGTTTGAAGTATATCTTCACCCAGAATGACCCTAACCTTCGACAGAGGCGATGGATAGAGTATTTGAAGGACTACCCCTTCCAAATCTTATACCACCCAAGTAAAGCGAATGTGGTAGCAAACACGTTGAGTCGGAAGGGCAAGGTGGACAATGGTCAGCAGCTAGCTAGACTATGGGCCTTGTAAGCAGAAGTGGTGGCTATTAACCCTGTAGAGCTACTAACATGATTACTGGTAAATTTGGTTATTTCAATGATTTAGGTAATCTGAGGCTAGCACAAATTGGCAATGAGGAGCTGAATGAAATGTCAAACGGTGGAATCGATGACGCGATTGCGTTACTAGGCGTGGCGATGCAGGCATCGCGACGGCTGAAAGGCTGCCGGAGTCGATCGGGGTGACACTATGACGGCACGGCGGGGCTGGATGGTGATGATCTATGCTAGCTCGGAGGCAATCACGGCGGCGGCGACAACGTGAGGGCGGCCGGAGTCCGGAGCAGAGAAGGGCTCGAGTTAAATAATAATGTCATCTCATAAATAACACCTGACTCGACACCAACTTGAGTTAAAAATAATATTTACTCGTAATAAATCTTTAAAAGTAATTCTTCTAAAGGGTTACAGGTTAAAGTTGCCAATTTAATTAATTATTGTACGAAATCGCCATAAGTAATAAAAATACGATAATGATAAACGGTTGATAATGAATCGTTGTACAACAAGCAATTAATTTTAAATTGGATGGTTATAAGTGATTAACAAAATAAAGATTTCACCTTTACCATATGAAATTTAATATTAGGTAAATAAAGTGATTATTTTAATAACTGACTTAATAAGTTAGAAAATGGCTTATTAAACTATAATCGTGTAAAAAAGACCTAAATTAGATAATAGGAAATAAATAAAGTTCTAACCTTTATTGAGTTGAATAATTTAAAATAATTAGTGATATCTTTTGAATTAGGATAATACAAATCATTTTAAATAATTTAATTGAAAGACTTAATTAATTAAATTGCTATTAATAATGATAATGATTAAAAATTAAAACCGTAAATTAAATCGTCAAGATCATCGTTAAGCAATTATCAGTGTTACTTAATAATTATATATCGTTAGTGAAGGTAAATTTTAAATTAGATAATTATTTAAAATGTAAGTAGGACTTAAATTATTATGTCACTAGAATAATTTAATAGCTAGTGATTGTTGAATGTTGCATGTTTTATGTTGTCGAGTTTGAATAAGGATAGATATTACTTATTTAGTTGCATCCATTTCTACTCTAATAAAATTAAACTTATGTATAATTTTATGTTCTAGTGTAAATTAGGATCGTTGGTCACCGTTGCAGGTTCACTTACGAACTATCCCGCGGCAGCCCTGGTCGGCCTCAGCCTAGATTCGCCCACCATGCACCGATGCAATCTAGGGTCCGAGGAATTGACTCAATCTGACACAATCCCTTTGGGCGACCTCCTTGCTAGGTAACACGATGGCGATCATTCCAATGTATGGCCGATCTCGCCTGGTAGGACCGCCGGTCCTGAGGTCGCGTGAGCCTAATGGGAATAAACGTTGTAGCAAGGTGCAAGAGATCAATCAGTGGCTGAAGTTGCCACCTTTGATGTTTGTATCCATGGAGGCCGGCCTGGGGTAGCAAATAGCAATAACGAAGACAGAAGTGATGGTGATGGGTGAACAAATTTGGCTGTCCTTGGTAGCGATGGGTTCCAATCTTGTCAGGGAAGGTCGCTAGGGGGTGAGGGCTTCAAGGCGACCACCCAATTGGGGTGGCAACGCTCACTAGATGTCGAATCAGATGATGCGAATGCGTTGCTAGGCGTGGCAATCCCGGCATCGCTGGTGCTGGTTGGCGGCTGGGGTTGACCGGATGACACTGTGACCGCACGGTGGGGTGGGACGGCAACGATTGACGGCGCCCGGTGGCGGCGACAACGTGAGGGCAAGCTGAGTCGGGAGCAGAGAATGGCCGATAGGGAAGAAGAAGAAGAAGATGACCATGATGATGAAGTAGAATCCCTTTGGTGGCAAACTTTACAAATATAACTTGATCTGACACGGCTCAGTTAAATAATAATGCCATCTCGTAAATAACACCTGACTCGACACCGCCTTAAGATAAAAATAATATTTAATCGAATAAATATTTAAAAATAATTCTTCTAATGGGTTACAAGTTAAAGTTGCCAAACTAATTAATTATTGTACGAAATCGCAATAAGTAATAAAATACGGTATTGATAAACAGTTGATAATTAATCGTTGTACAACAAGCGATTAATTTTAAATTGGATGGTTGTAAGTGATTAACAAAATAAAGATTTCACCTTACCATATGAAATTTAATATTAGGTAAATAAAGTGATTATTTTAATAACGACTTAATAAGTTAGAAAATGGCTTATTAAACTATAATCGTGTAAAAAGACCTAAATTGGATAATGGAAATAAATAAAGTTCTAACCTTAATTGAGTTGAATATTTTAAAATAATTAGTGATATCTTTGAATTAGGATAATACAAATCATTTTAAATAATTTAATTGAACGACTTAATTAATTAGAATTGCTATTAATAATGATAATGATTAAAAATTAAAACCGTGAATTAAATTGTCAAGATCATCGTTACAATTATCGTGTTAAAGGAAAACATACAAATAATAGTAATTAAATACTTAATAATTATTTTATCTGTTGGTGAGTGCGAATTATAATTTAGATAATTAATTTAAAATGTAAGTACGACTTAAATGATTATGTCACCTGAATAATTTAATTTTTTAAGAATGTTGAATGTTGCATGTTTTATGTTGTCGAATTTTATTAAGGATATATATTACTTATTTAGTTGCGTGCATTTCTACACTAATAAATTTATACTTATATATAATTTTATGTTCTCGTTCAAATTAGGATCGTTGGTTACGGTTGCAGGTTCACTTACGAACTATTCAGGTCTATATAATTATTTGAAATGTTGTATTTTCCCTTATTGGCAGCCCTAGTCGTCCTCAGCCAAGATTCAACCCCAATGCACCGAGTGCAACCGGGGTCAAGGAATTCACTCAGTCTGACATGGGGCCGCACCCTTTAAAATTTACTATGTGTCTTGGTCGACTTGAGTATCTGACCACCATGCGCCGAAACGCAACCAGGGTCCACTCAATTCGGCACAAGGCAGCACCCCCTGAAAGATGAAACACCTGCCCCCATGCCGAAAGGGGTGATAGGGCGTAGTGTGCTCATTATGCACTTGTGATCCTGAGAGGGTAAGTCAATGGCAAATATCAGTAACTACAGGTCGCGGTCCACATAGCGTGTGTGCGCATGCATGGGATGGTAGGTGGATGGGGTGGCCACCCCTCCCAACATATTAAGAGCTTAGCATAGGCTCATAACAACTATAAGTCTCTTGAAATGATAATTGGGATTATATTGACTTGTTTCATTTAATTATGCGGCTTAGTCGTTTTATCACTACTGCGGAATTGCTTCTACAGGTAAGCAGCTTTGGACTGAGGACTAAAAGTGTGTTGGTGAATCTTTTACCAACCCCATAACATATTTTATTTTTTTTATGATTTATAAATTCTAGACTTATATGTTGTATTATGAATAATGTTCTAGAAAGTTATTGTTACATAAATTATTTTTTTAGGTAACACCCGGTTTTGGTTCGGGGGGTCGTTACATGAGGTAACCTTGGAAGTTCGTCTGGGAAAACATCGGGAAACTCTGCTACCATAGGAATCATGGACAACTGCAAATTCTTGTACCTTCTTCTAGACAACGGCTCTGGAAAATATTGTCCATTGAAAGCTTGCCACAAATTTCGCCAACGTGATGGAAGAAATCTCACGTCGATGGAATGTGGTTTTTCCCATGGATTTCCACCGGTAAGATGCTTCCTCCTGAAGCATGCATGTTGCCAACCTCACTTGATGGCGGTGGGGCACAGACAGAGCCCTAAACGCTTTTTCGGTAATGTCTATCCAGCTCTCTGCCTTCATTGGATCAATCCCTCCAATAAATACCTCAGCTCCATTCTTCCTAAACTTTTCCACAGTGTAACGATCACTATCATCAACAGCTGGCGGCAACACTTGTCGGACTACTGGTGGCACTGGGTTTGGAAGCTCCCCTCGCTCGCCTGGGTCTACTAACCCTGCCCACCCTTAGGCACTCCCTGACCACCGTCTGGGGTGATGCTGGGACCTGCTACTGAGTTTGAGGCTCCATTCCCTGCTACCACTCCTGGTAACCGCTGAACAATATTTTGAACCACAGAATTTGTATTTTCTGAAGCATGCGCCAGTCCCTGTATGGCCATCAGGATCTGAGCCAATACATTCTTTGTGTTCGAATTTGACTGAGTAGATCGGTTTGACTGTCTACGAGTGCCTACCATCTGAAATGTCAAAAATTTTTCCCATCATGGTTCATTAATATGTTCTATTTTCAGTTATGACTTAGGTTTATTAGTGAATGAATTTGTTAATTAATAACATAAAACATTGGGAAAAGATAATTACTAGACTTTTCAACAAGGTACTTGAGTCATAAAGTGTGAGCTTGTGGGAAACCGGGCTCTGATACCACCTGTAATGACCCGCCCTAACTGGCCTGGGTGTTACTTAAAATATAATTGATGTAAACATAACTTCAAGAACATGAATCAAGAACTGAATCTAATACGGCAATAAGTCTAGAATTTATAAATCATAAAAATAAAACATGTTCTGATAGCATGTGACAATGCATAAAATAAACTAACTCAAAGTCCCACAGTCTCGGACCGTTTCCCATAGCCACATTTATAACACAAGAGAATAAAAAGGAAGTCCAATTTATTATCAATTCACCAAACCTTGGTTGATAAAAGAAACACCAACCACACTTTTATTCTTTAGTCCAAAGCTATTCACCTGCGGAGGCAATTCCGCGTTAGTGATAAAACCACTAAGCCACATAATTAAATGAAACAAGTCAATACAATCTCTATTATCATTTCACGAGACTTTTAGTTGTTATGAGCCTATGCCGAGCTCTTAATATGCTGGGAGGGGTGGCCACCCCATCCAGCTACCATCCCATGCATGCGCACACACGCTACGTGGCCCACGGCCTGTAGTTACCGATATTTGCCATTGACTCACCCTCTCGGTATCACAAGTGCATAATGAGCCGTCTTGCGCCATTGCGCCCTGTCACCCCTTTCGGCATGGGGGCAGGTATTCAATCTTTCAAGGGGTGCTGCCCTGCGTCGAATTGAGTCGACCCTGGTTGCGCTCGAGCGCATGGTGGTCAAATATGAACTCAAGTTGACCAAGACTCCCACATAGTAATTTTAAAGGGTGCGGCCCCGTGTCAGACTGAGTTAATTCCTTGACCCCGGTTGCACTCGGTGCATGGTGGTCGAATCTGGGCTCAGGCCGACCAGGGCTGCCAAAAGGGAAAATACAACATTTCAAATAATTATACGGACCTGGATAGTTCGTAAGTGAACTCTGCAACCGTGACCAATGATCCTAATTTGAACGAGAACATAAAATTATACATAAGTATAATTTTATTCGAGTGAAATGCATGCAACTAAATGACTAATATATATCCATTATTAAAATTCGACAACATAAAGCATGCAACATTCAACAATCTTAAATATTAAATTATTCTTGTGACATAATCATTTAAGTCCTACTTTACATTTTAAATTAATTATCTAAATCATAATTCACACTTCACTAATGATAAAATAATTATTAACTTATAAACAAGTATTTAATTACTATTATTAGTATATTTTCCTTTGAGATGATAATTACTTAACCACGATCTTGACGATTTAATTTACGGTTTTAATCTTTAATCATTATCATTATTAATAGCAATTTAATTAATTAAGTCATTCAATTAAATTATTTAAAATGATTTGTATTATCCTAATTCAAAGATATTACTAATACAATTATTTTAAATTATTCAACTCAATAAAGGTTCGAACTTTATTTATTTTCATTATGTTATTTAGGTTCAACGCTTGTGATTTTTACATGATTATAATTTAATAACCCATTTTCTACCTTACTGACTCGTTATTAAAATAATTACTTTATTTACCTAGTATTAAATTTAATATGGTAAAGGTGAAATTTTTATTTCATTAATCACTTATAACCATCCGATTTAAATTTAATAGTTTATCATTTACCGTATTTTTATTACTTATGGCGATTTCGTACAATAATTAATTAGTTTAGCAATTGTAACCCATAACCATTAAAATAATAATTTTTAAGGATTTATTACGAGTTAATATTATTTTTAACTCGAGTCGGTGTCGAGTCAAGCATTATATTACAGATTTGCCATCATTCTTCTTCCCCGACGTTCATCTCTTCTCCTCACCTCATATTTGGCACAAACCAGAGCACAACGTCTTCTTCTTCAACCCAAAACCAGATCACATCCTTGCACTAACTAGCTTCACCTTCCCTAGCAATCAGCAATTGGAAGCCTAAAGCTCGTGCATCACAGCCACTATCCAAGGTGAAACCTGTTCTACACCAAGGCGCACGACGCCTGGCCAGCAGCACCGCCGGGAGCGCTTCCCTTCTTCCCGCACAACAACCCAACATCAAGGTCAAGCGTTGTGAGCATGCATGGCGTGAGCCTTGGCCGGGAAGTGGAATGGATGTCTGGAATCCCCCACAGCGTTGTCCCTAATCCCCATCCCATTTATAGAACTCATAAGACGCTAGAGACTGCAACTCAATTATCCTAACCCAACCAATTACATAGCAGAGGATGTTGATGCAGCAACAACAAAATAAAACAACCACGAATTGATGAAACAACAGAACATTACGTGACGATCATGAGTTGATGAAGCAGCAGAATTTTACATGACGATCATGAATTGATGAAGCAATAGAATTTTACATGACAATCATGAATTGATGAAAAATAAGAATAGGGGGATAGGAAGGATACACAAGTAAGGAAGAGGAGAAGAAAATGAGAATGACGGCTAGGGTGAGGAAGCAGAGAAATAGGTGGCTAGGGTGAGGATGACTCCCCCTCACAAAAATGAAATGAAAATGATGGCTAGAGTATGGGAAAACACCCCAACAACAGCATTTCATTTAACCAGGTAAAGAATAAAATATAATAATACTTTCTCCAACTTTCGAACCATCCCCGACCGAGTCAAATATATATATATATCTACAATACTCTTCGTCAAGGGAAGAGCATGAGCAACATCTGAAGGTAGTATTGCAAATGCTGAGAGAGCATTGGTTTCACAGGACATTTTCAAAGTATAGTTTTTGGCTGTGAGAGGTGAACTTCCTAGCCATATTATCTTGGTATCAGGCATCGCGGTAGACCCAGCCAAAATAGAAGCAGTAGTATAGTGGGAACAGCCAAAGACACCCACAGAGGTTCGGAGTTTCCTAGGTCTAGTTGGGTACTACAGACGGTTTATTTAGGGTTTCTTTTCCATAATAGCCCTTCTTACACGAATGACTAGGAAGGAGGAATGGTTTAAATGGATGGAGAAATGTGAGCAGAGTTTCAGGATGCTGAAGGAGAGATTGACTTCAACACCTATCCTCACATTGCCCAAGGGACATGATGATTTTGTAGTTTACCCAAATGCCTTTGGAATTGGACTAGGTTGTGTTTTGATGCAGAAGGATAAGGTTATCACCTATGCATCTCACCTTAGCCTTCTGCATCTTGCCAGCCCAAGGTGCAGGAGCGTAACTATCCTACACACAACCTAAAACTTGCAGTGGTCATATTCGCACTAAGAACATGGAGGCACAACATGTATGGAACATTTTTCATACTTTTGACATATCATTAGAGTCTGAAATATATCTTCACGCAAAAGGATTTGAATAGCAAGTAGAGAAGATGGTTAGAGATGTTAGTAGATTACGTGATTGAGATAGCGTATCATGAGGGCAAAGCGAATGTGGTAGCAGATGCGTTGAGCAGAAAGCCAGGAGTTTCATACTCTGTAGGATTGGTAGTAGTGTTAGTGACTTAGTATACTACAGGCCAAAGACAGTTGGTTGGAATGATGGTGCCACTGACCATTCAGCTGAGTGTACTTGAGTAGATCAGAATTGTATAGGAAGTAGATCCACAGTTGAAGCAATGGATGGAACAGGGAGCACATCAGGAATTTGCCAGAGATATAGATGGGTTAGTCAAACTTAGAGGTCAACTCTTTGTGCCAAATATTCTAGAGTGTCTTGGACTTCGAAATATGATTCTTCACAAAGCTCACACATCAAGATGGTCAGTGCATCCAAGTGGAGTGAAGATGTAACACGTTGTTAGACAAACATATTGGTGGCCACACAATTTCCGATGAACATATTGGTGGCCAGGAATGAAGAGAGAGGTATACGACACAGTTGTCAGATGTTTGGTGTGCCAGCAAGTGAAAGTCGAACATGTATGCCAATGTGGAAAGCTACAACCATTGGAAACCCCATAGTGGAAGTGTGAGAGCATATCATATGACTTTGTAGTCGGTTTACCTAGGACCCACCTACAGAAGGATGCAGTGTAGGTCATAGTAGATCGACTTACAAAGAGCGTACACTTCATACTAATCAGGATGGATTACCCACTGACCACTTTGGCCACGTAGTAATGTGACAAGATAGTCAGGCTACATGAAGTGCCAAGAGAAATTGCATCAGAGAGGGACCCGAGGTTCACATCTCGATTTTGGAAAGGTTTTTAGGCAGCTATGGGCACTGAATGGAGATTCAGCACAACCTTTCAACCTCAGACAGATGGATAAACTAAGAGAACCATACATATCCTAGAGGATTTTCTCCAAGCATGCATTTTGGATTTCGGATGAAGTTGGGAAGAGCACCTACCTCTAGCAGAGTTTCCTACAACAACAGCTACGAGGCCATGATAGGAATAGCGCCATTCGAGGCACTATATGACGACCATGTCGATCCCCAGTGTGTTGGGTATAGGCCAATGAGCCAGTAGTAGTTGGGCTAGATATGATCCAACAGACACAGGAAATGGTAATGTGGATTAGGAAGAGGATGAGGTCAGCCCAGGACAGACAGAAAAGTTATGCTAATCAGCACAAATGTGAGGTTCGTTTTGCATTAGGAGATCACGTTCTCCTGAAAGTCTTTCCAACTAAGGGAAACAGGAGATTTGGAACGCGAGGGAAACTCAGTTCACGATATATTAGACCATTTGTTGATATCGAATGCATTGGACAAGTGGCTTATAGGCTAGCATTGTCGCCCCACCTATCAACTGTGTATAATATCTTCCATGTACCAATGCTGAAGAAATACAATCCAGACAACTCACATGTTGTTAGCTTCAGAGAGATAGAGCTGCAACTAGACCTGACATATCTGGAAGATGTAGTGCAGATTGTGAATCGCAGAGTGAAGATTCTCCGAAGAAAATAAGTTCCCCTAGTACGAGTGCAATGGACATGAAGAGGAGTTAAAGAATCTACATGGGAACTCGAACATGAGATGAAGAAGCTATACCCAAAGATATTCGGGCAACCAGCTTCACAACCAAGTACCTTACTAGAGATTATTTTTCTTCAGATTATGGATGAGCTAGAAAATTCCTTGGTTAATATTCTGGGGACGAAATTTTTCTAAGAAGGGAAGGTTGGAAACTTTTTCAAAGTTTTACATTGGCAAGCCAGTCAGTTCAATCGTTGCTTCGAGTCAAGTTTGGTTCATGAACCGCACGCTCAATCAAGGCCAACCGTGAGTTATGAGCGATGAGAGTCAGGTGCACCTAAATATATATTGATAACATTAGAAAAACGGTGAGAAATGAGTTACTAGAATATATGAAAGTATGTACTATATTTTTCTATGTATTTGATCATAGAAATATTTTTAGGCTGAACAACACATTAGGACACGTTATATGACAGTTTGGTTGGCTATTAGCTATACAACATGTCATTGTGATGTTATGGTGGGTATTATATTTTATAAAATTTTTCCTTATTTTTTGGATTTTTTAGGATTTATTACGGTTAGTTATTATTTTTGAAACGAGTCAGACTCGAGTCAAGCTTTATTTACTAGTTTGCCATCTAACACCCTGACACAATCTTCTATCCCAAAAGCCCACGACACTTCTCTTCTTTTCCCCCAAAACCCTCACTGCCGCCCAGAGTTCGTAGCACCACTGTCGCCAATGCCACCCTGCCACCAATCGACACTGCCAAGCACTGCCGTGCCATTGCCATGCCACTCCAAGCACCCCCAGCTGCCATCAAGCCTCCATGATGGCAGATTGCCCCGCCCTATCACCGAGCTTGCATCACCGATCCCAGCGCCGATGACCATCGTTGCCGCCATCTAGTGGCCGTCTCGAAGTCTTCGACCCTCATGCCACCTTCCCCGATCGGAGTGGAGCTCAGCGCCGTCAACATCAGCCAGATCTCCACATCCCACTGCCAACAACCTTGTTTTACCATTTTTTGCTGTCCGCACGCCGCCGACCACATCGACATTGTAGATGCGTGGGCTGGCCGAGTCGGTGCCAACGGTACCCCATACCACCACTATCCCGCCACATAGCTACATCCCGCTCGCTGGAAAATGTTCTGGAAAGCCACCGGAAAACCATTGAAACCTGCTAGAAAACCACCAAAACCCGCCAAAACCAGCAATCGCTAGAGTATTTTCCAGGATCTACGCTGAGCTCTTCCAGTCAAACCCAATCGAACTTCATACGCCGTCGAGTGCTGAGTTCAAACTTCGAGATGCGTGATGAAACACTAGTCATCACCACTTGCAGATCATGCGAGGTATAATTACCTTCAATTTAATTATTTGAAATTCATAATTATTAGCACCGCATGTTAAGATTGATTGTTTGATATAATTAATGTCAGATTGTGAATGAAATGATGACTTGCATGATTTGCTGGATAGTGAATGGATGTTAGTAATCTAACTATAATTAAATATGACCATGCTAATCAACTACATCATAACTTATAAAAACATAATAAAATTGGTATGAATAGGATAACTTAGAATTATTTTTTCACTGATGATTGTTGTTTGTGATGGATGATGATTGTGTTGTGATAGTGATGTTCATGTTGAGTTGATCGCATCATTCGCTAGCGGCTTTAGCTTTCTAGATTTGATGTGTAGGCACCGGCAGAAGCCGGCCGCCTAGGCGCAAGCGACCAACATTTGGAGCTTCTCACCAGTGCCCATAGCATACACTCTTGATTTATTGTCTCATCTCCATCGTGCCTTGTTTAGAACAGGAAAGAGGACGTGTTCTAGTGGTTTATCGGACACTAATCCCACACCGCGGTCATTTAGCCAATCGTATTTTTCCAATTAACAACCATCGAGGATGAGATCCCTCGAGAATGTTTTCAAACCTCCAATCCAACCTACGATGCTTTCTAGCTATTTTATTAAATTCCCGACCCAGGCTCTATGTATACATAGGCTGTGTGTTTTTCAGTGGAGATGTATGATCTATGGAAATTCACGCCCAACATCTTTGACAGATAGGGTGTGTGTTTGTTAAAGTGAGCTCTCGAATTGGCAGAGCATCCACTCATTCCCGTAGGGATCTTGACATGGTGGCAAAAAAGGGCACGGAAGGCACATGTTTGAGAGTACCGGCCTCTCGTACCCAGAGCCCGAGAGCACATAGGACGACGTAAAGGGCTCAGAGAGAAAGAGAATGATTTTCCTACACAAAGGGTTAGTTTAAATGGCTTAAGAAAAGAGAATGTCTAGAAAGGATGTCGCCGCCTAAGGTCAGACGGCTCCCATTATTGCCTTTAAGAGAGTTCATGAGGAAGTATATGAAGCTTTTATTCAATAGAGGGTTAGCCCTTCATGTGTCTGATTGATATTAGTTATTTCGGACCCGGTAACGCTCGCATTGACATATTTTTAATATATGTGTAGGTGACAATCGTAGGAACGAGCACTGGCCGGACCAGGTGGAGGAGAAGCACTCGAATCACGCACACATGCACTTGCTGACTGTGATTGGTGATGTATTGAATTGTTTTGATAACGAATTTGAATGATATTGTGTAAACTCACTATAAATCTCTATGCATGTGAATGAAAATGAAAGTGGAATGAACACGGTGAGTTCTGAGCTAGGATAACTTAGCAGGAAAACATGTCATGTTTGGACTGTGTTTTCAATTTTTATTGCTATAAATATATACTATTGCCTTTCATAGGTGGCCCCTATTGAACTTTTTGGGAGACTCTGTCCATTTTGTTTTCAAAATAGATATTTCTTTTAAACTTCTGTCCCTTTGGTTTGTTTGTGTCTTATCTGGTTATCATAGCATGCATGTAGGGCAACTTTAGAACCCAAGCATCTCATCCATGCATGGAATGCTGCATCATCATATAGTAGATTAGCAAACTAATCGGTCGCCAAAATGGGGTCTAACACTCAGACTCGGTATACATCGAAACCCACTGCTAAGTAAAACACCAATGTCTCTATACGACAAATGCTCATGGTGTGTGCTTATATAATCAATACATCTGAATAAAGAAACAGTGCTAACAAATCTATAGCCAAACTGTGGCACACAAATCAAGACATAGTTATAATAAATAATAAATAAATAAATAAATAAATAAATAAATAAATAAATGCTCCTCACAGATAACTAGATAAATAATAAATACATGAAAATAAATACATTTTAATCATTATATAATAATATCATTATAGTTTATAAATTCACAGGAAAACACCGAATAAATATCAACATATACTCATGTTAAACATATATATATATATATATATATATATATACATATAATAATAATAAATAAATTAATAAATAAACAAGTACTTAATACTCATTAATCATGAATATGAATGCTATCATAGTTATACAATAGAAGAATACATAATTAATGAAATAAATAATAACATACACGAGGACAAACAAATATTAATAAGACTAATATTAATAACTAAATGTATCATTAGTAATAATAAGTCATCATATAAACATGAATTATAATCAATAAATATATGAATAATAAGAAATAAATAATAAATAAAAATAATCATTAAATCGAAACATATTAAACCATGTGAATATACATCTAAATTAATATGAGGGTTCTCAAAATTACCGAAAATGGTGCGAGAACGTACGAAAACGGTCCGGAAATGACTAAATCGGGTCTACTGAGCTGAACCGATATGAGCTGAGCCGAATCAACTTGGTCTAAGTTAAACAAACTATAGGGGTAGATCGGTATGGAGCAAGTTACAAACCTGATGGACATGGACACGAGCTCAGCACCAGCGATATCTGTCACCACCCGGCTACGATGAAAAGGGTAGCTAATCGACGCAATAGCAAACGGGTCTGATGGTGCGGTCGGTGCTTGTCGCTCGAAAACGCTAACTAGCTTGTCATGGATCAACGAAAGGCGTCAAGGTGGAGGTGCTGGTAGACGATCAGCAGAGGCTGTAGACCGGCTGGAAAATGGCTGACAGCCAAAAGGGGCAGTGTCACCGCCGGACGGTCGAGTGAGCAAACTATCTGGACCGACCGATCGAATGGTGTACAGCCGGAGGTTGGCCGGAAAATTGTTGAAACAATCGAAAATGCCACCTGGAAGCGTGAGTCGCCAGCAATGATCGCGGCCATGGCAGAGGTCAGTGTCACTCCCAAACAGAAGATCTTCGGTGAGGGAAGGTGTCAGTGGTGGCTTGCACAGGAGGACACCTGCTAGTGCTAAAATACCCTGAAAGAGGCATGTGGTGGAAATTGACTGTAAAAATGTCGTCCAGGGCAGCGACCGTGGGCAGCGCTGGTGATGTTGGTGGCCACGCAGACCGATATCCAGCCATGGACTTTCTAGAGTAGGACCCCCATGTCCTCCCGAGTTTACTCATACATAGGCCCATTTGTCTTCGTTCCTTGCTAAGACAACAAATCTCCTTCTCCTGAGCACTGGCGCCTCGTCCTCTTAGTGCTCCTCCCAACTCTCCTGTTGGCACTCTGCCGTCGTGTCTTGAGAAGGCAAGCAGGGGATGCCTCACCTCAAGCATGCACCAATGTTTGGGTCATATCTCTACTTGAACTCCTAGGGCATGCCATCTACCCAACTGCCTCTGACACACCACCACTACTCATACAAATAATGGCAAGCCAAACTCAACACCACTGACTACATAACAGCTTGGCAGACTGCAAGAATATGCAAACAATAAATAACCTACGAAACAAGGCAGCAACAACAAGAGAAAGCAGGAATGAAACAACAAGAAGAAAAGCCAAAAAATGGGTGTATCTACCGATGTAGACTGCAGACCACTCAACTGGTGAATTTGAGAACTGATAAATTTGGGGATACAAATTCATGACCCATTAAATTTGAGAACTGACACAAGTAGGACATGACCACTCAGGGCGCTAAAAGATGTAACCAGAGGGACTCTAATGCACATGCAACACCACGATGCATGCGAGACACCTATGGTTTAACCAATGCGAATAGGACAACCTGTATGAGGCTAATTTAAAAGCGAGACTATGTTTGTAAGAAAATCGAACATAGTTTTCTATAAATAGGACAATAGAAAAACATTAAATCGAGAACAATCACTCGAGCAGTTTATAATATCATCTATCATTCACAAAAGCATTTTCAAGGGCATTACGTCACATTTTCAAATCATTCATAATACATTTAACACGGATTTCACATTCATCGCATTGTTGGCTTATCTTAGTCCTCATATGGCCGTGCTCCTCCAATCAATAAATCACAAAAACTTTTCTAACCCACTGTTTCTTTTCGGCTTGCTGTGCACCTACACAAGTGACATAAGAATTTCATATACCTAGATTATTTAACCATGAATTTCAGGACTCCGGGACTTGGAGAAACCTACACAATATAAGTTAGACCTCGACACCCAAAGAATATTTCATTTACAAAATTGAGGAAATACGAAGGCTATGCACACAAACCTAGAAAACTATCATTGTATCATATCATATCATGAGGCAGTAGGTCGGCATGGGTCACAACACAAGCTATAAGGCCACACGGCCACAACATCATCCCATGATCCATAGTCTCAAGACATCAACATAAGCATGCCATACATATCAAGAATAACAAAATGTCCTAAAGGGACACAACACAACATTGCCAAAACTCAAAATATATAAAGTGCAATATCCACCAATGGTCCTCTTGATCTACCTCAGCTACATTGGGCAACACTCAAGCTTGCTTACCCAAATAATATAAAGAAAATGTGTCGGTAATGAGTGCCACTAAGTCCCAAATAACTAATAGGAAAATCATAATACTGACAATTAGATAAAATAGTCATACATGAGAAACTGAAAGGAAACAACTCCTATGCTACACACTAATCATAAGCAAGGAGCTAATAGGGCCTAATCCTAATCATAGTCAATGATAACTCTACATATGGCTTAGACAATAGCTTCACTGACAACATGTAGGTAATAAGGCCAATAGGGCCTACCTGATAATCATTAAAGCACTGCATGGTCCGGATATAGTCCACTGAGGTATACTGCTGTCAAATATATTGTCAAAATATACATTGTATGTAGGTAGTAAGCCGATATCATGTACATAAGACTGTCACCGAGCACCCTAGGTGGGTACTAACCGAGGCCCCTCGGAGACATCATGTGTCCCATTCATCTCGTGTGAAAGTAAAAATCGGAAAACATAATGCATGTGTAAGGCTTAGGCATGAACATCTCAAATAGTGTTAAAGCAGTGACTTTGAACTAGATTTTATATCTTTCGAAATCTCATCAAGGGATCTCATCCTTGAGATTTTATTAATCCAGAGATTGATTAAATGACCCAGTAAGTATTGGGATTCAATAAAATGCCACTAACTATGTTCTACAATGTAAACCAAATCACATGAGCCAACGAGAAGATCAAGTAGAAGAAAGTCCTAGTGGACCTGAGAAGAGCTCCTCGTCCTATCACGACAAGCCCAACCTTGAGTAGCCTAGGATGTAGATAGCTACCACGATTATCTACTGATGAATGCGTGCGATGCATGAACAGTCATAGATGCAGCAAGTATGCATGAAATGCAATAAGAAATTAAATGAACACACAACTGATCTGATTTGATAAGTGCTTCCATATGTGAATTTTGATTCGAGAAGTGAGTTGTGCAAGTTAATAAACCATGTGCTAAAGTAATAAGTATGATGTCGGTATATTAGGAACATCAACTAGGCTTAAACCCACACAATTAAGATATCATAACATGTCGGTGTGTCCTGGGATCTGGCACCTAAGCATGAGATATCCGAGCTCAGTACACAATAGCGCTAATAACTGAATTATTAATAAAAAAATATGAGTATAGATTGGTAAATTAATTTTCAACCCAAGAGTTAAATCGTTGAGGCCAATTAAGATATGAAACTTAAAAGATGTTGAATCAGACAGACTCAGTTGGTTGGTAGAGCAAATGGAGATATCATTATCACCCAACCAAACTATGAGAACAATAATTTTTATTAATTAAATCATTCATCATTTGTTTAATTTTATTGTGAAATTAATTAAGATCATACAATGGATTCGTTTTAAAATTAAACACGCACGTAAATTATTATTACATTGCCTATTTAATTAAGTCATATTTGGCATGTGACCTGCAACGACATGGGCGCGATCAAAATTTATATGCTTCAAATTGTTTAGTATTACAACCTTAATTAGATGATTTAGGTAGTACTTTACTTCACAAAATCATCAAACACACAAAACCCAACCCAAATATCAATAAAGGTGCAAACTTTATATAAAAATCAAAATTTTGTAATGATCTAATATGGAAAAAATATTGAATAATAAGCCAAAATGATCAAAATGATATGATCTACATTATTTTAACAAGAATTACATGAAACAACGCCAAAAATACAAAAAGTACCAAATAATTGGGAAGAAAGCATATCCAAAGGAAGGAGAAGAGAAAGGGAAAGAAAGGAGGGAAGAAGGAGGAGAAAGGATGGGGAGAAACAATGAGAAAAGAGGGGAAGAAAGGGAGGAGAAGGAGCTGGGAGGCAGCCAAGGGGAGTGGGACAGCTTCTAACATAGAGCTAGGGCTTGAGGGTAAGTCAAGAATGGATGAGACACGACTCTAACACGAGACATAGCTGAGGCTACTAACACCTAGAACAACAAGAAAGCTATGGCTTGGCTGACCATATAATACTCAACTGCAGACGAGCCCAATGCCTAAGTCCACAACAACACACAAGGACCCAGTTAGCACCAACCCGATCAAACCAGACTAGCTGCATGCTAACTGAGTCAAACCAAAAGCCAAAATAGTAGTAAACACACTTGACTAACGGGCCAAGTTTTAGAAGATGCTTCTTTGTCACATCTCCTACATTCACCGCATTCAATTTGGCTAGAACTAGGGCTTTCTATTCTTTATTCTTTAGGAAATCCCTCTTCACATTTCAAGCTTCTCCACATAAGAAACATTTGTTGGAGTCCTTCATGCCTTCCTCATCATGCTTTCTCTCACAATTCTGGCAAAAAGGTTTGTTACTGACATTCCCATTCTTTTTGTCATTGCCATTGTCATTTCTCTTTCTCTTGTTATTATCATGCTTACTTTTTTGGACTTGTTGATTCTGATTCTGAGTCATTTTAGGGTTGGTCAAACTTGTAGCTTCAATTGTGGTCTTCTCCTTCTTGACAAGAGGTCCATACTGCTTTGCCAAAGGTCAAACTTGTAGCTTCAGTTGTGGTCTTCTCCTTCTTGACAAGAGGTCCATACTGCTTTGCCAAAACCTCCTCAGCAATACATGCAGCTGCCACTGCCTCAGCCTTAGTAGGTGGTCTTTGACTGGCCATATGGTCCTTAAGTGCATATCCATGTCCCCATACGAATATTGTCATGTGAGCCTCTCCGAAGCACATAAATATGAAGCAAAATGTTCAAGCTAAATGAACTTCTGCTCATATTCCCTCACTATCTAGTCCTTATCTTCCTTCAATTTAGTGAACTCTCTCACTTTTTTCTCACGAAATTGTTTCGGATGGTAGGTATTTTTGAACACAATCATGAATTTCACCCATGTAAGAGTGTCAAAACTGCCTTCCCAGGAAGGTGGCCCTCTAAATTGTCTCCCGGCCAAATGCGGCTTCTTCCTCAAGCGTACAAAAAGCTAGCCCCAACCAATGTTTCTCTAAAGCATCCATAGCTCAAAAACTGTTAAAAATGTTGAAGGTCCAAGCTTCGGCTTTCATGGGCTATGTAGCTCCCTTGATGCACCATTCTTGATGAACTTCTCTAGTGTGAAAAGTGGCTAATGTGGTGTAGCTACAATAGGAAAATGATGTGCCAAACTATTTTCCAATGAAGTTGGCCCTTTGGGAAGGCCGGCTCCTAAGGGAGCTAGGCTCCATGTAGTTGTCCTCCTTGATTAGCAAGAATTTGCTGGAGCATACCTTGAGTTGCCTAGAAATGCTGATTCATATTGTCCATAGAAGCAATCAAGTTGTCCAATTTTTGTTGCTGCTGCTAAACTTATTGTAGTTGCTCATTATGCTCTTGTAGTTGTTGGTTGGTAATCATGTTGGCCATCTGCAACACAAAACACACTAAGAAACAAAAAAATTCATTGAAGTACTTTAGTCAATCCTATTAATCTATCTTGTAAGGATGTGGTATCATATAATAGTATTTCAAAGAGGAAAAATATGAATAGTAAATGCTAGTAAAGTGATCGAAAGCTCTGATGCCAACTGGTAAAAACCTGAATTCTATTATGGATAATCCCTATTAAAGTCATTAGATGAATCAACTTCCTAATGCTCGTGCATAAAATTTTAAGGATATATGATTTAGGAATTATGACTTATATCATACTATGAACAAGCGGAATAATAATACTAATAATCTGATCGATCATGTTCTAGCAAGATCACTAATACATAAGTCTTTATATTCATAAAATATACTACTAATATAATAACTGACTCAGCAATGGCCCACTAAGAAAACTAAAGCAAGAGAATAAAACTTGAGCTAATGCTAATATTCTCCATCATGTCGCTCCAATGCTTCAGTACCTGTGTACATGCAAGCATGTCTGCTTAGTATCTCATGCCAGGTATTCAATCCACTACTTACATATGTAGTAAGAATAAATAAAAAAATAAGATTAATCTCAACTGGGTAACCAAGATAAAATTCAAAGAAACAACTATCAAGATTAATTTAACTGAACATAACATGCATGTCAATTATTTAACTTTAATAAAACAATTTATAGCTAGGTTATTCATCCTTCAGACTTAGTTAAATTTAACCTTTATGACTAGCTATTTAATCTGGTAGTTTCTAGCTAAGGCTTTTGGAAAACCCTCATACTAAGTAAAGTAAATTGATTAGAAAATCAACTTAGTTCTTTACCTTTATATCCTCTAGAGAGTTGACCCCTTGAGGCTTACAAAAACTAGTTAAAAACTGACTAAGTACCTTCATCAACCTAAGTTTACCTCGCTAATAAAATTGAAATAGCTATTGGCCTTTTGAACCTTTGAGTCTTGCCTTAATAGCTAAAAACAAACACAATATGTTAAGAAAATGACTATACTATATATAGACTGCTAGTGAACAGAGGTACATGGACGTCTAGACTCTTGGTCTATTCTAGATAAGTTTTTACACCTATGTACATTGTTGAGATTTGCATTTAACTTGTAAGAAAGAGTGGTAGTTAGCCGAAAAACAACACGGAACACCACAACTAATCATGAGGCATGGTTATGACAATGGCTTGGGGTGCTAGGCTAACGGTCCTTGTTTAATGGAGATGCGTTTAACCCTCCGGGATAACACGTCTCTTGGAACAATTAAACTATCATACCTTGAGTACGTAAAGCAAAAGTAAAAACTAGTGCCTAGGCACAAACTTTATATAATACATACGACAGTTGAATAACTTAGTATAAATGGATTAAAGATCCGGTCAATCACATAAAACAAAGGATCATAAAATTCACCAAATAACAACCAAATACAGACCTTATCAACTTGTTCATGAGTTATGAGTCTCAGCTACCAGAATTGCTACTAGTCTACCCATGTCTATATGATATTACATGATATGTATGATGATTATAATTACATACAAGACATTACATGCATTGATAATATGTTTACATCTTCATACAAACATTATATAGCATATAATCATAACATTCATTGATCATCTTTATCAAATAAACATGAAAAATAAGTTTAGGGCACGAGTGCGACAATGCCAGCTATCTTGGCTTTTAGTTCCGCCATACTGAGGACCATATCCGAATTCTAAATTAAATTAGTATTGTAGCACTCACAACCGAGGAAATCAATGTTGTGTTACGTGTTAAGCTGACTTCCAACTTTTGTGAAGCCACTGTGAACCTTGGAAATTAAGACCATGACACTACATTGTGCTACCTTCTTCAACTTTATCCCATTATCGTGGCATTGCAGGCCAGCATCATGGTGTTGGTGCTAAGGTTTCTAATCCGTACTTCCTTATCTATTTTATTTTAGGTCCGATTTTTATCAAACAAAAAAAATTTTCATGCTCTCTAAATAACAAAATAAGGGTTCTATGAGGTTTTAATCTAACATGATTTAACCTACTTTTTCATGATTTTTATTCAGAGAAAAGAATAAAACAATTGTGAACATGTTTAAACTCATTCTTTTTCAACAACTTGATGTTAGAACTTAGTTAAATCATCAAAATTACTTGTAAAACTTATTTACGTAGATTCTAAACATGAATGAACATCTAAGATATTGTTTCAACAAGTTATACAAGCATAGAACTTGAAAGCATACATGTAGATAATGTAGAACGTTAAACAAAACATGAAACATGATCATGATGCATAATTTTATACTATTGACATATTTTAGTTGAGATTACTAAACTCTTCTTCGGCAAAAAACATAGAACTTTGCGCCAAAATCCACACACATCTCTAAGAAGAGATAGGTGGCAATTTAGAGAGTGAGAATAGAGAGAGGTGGCTAGAGAGAGACAGAGACAATTGAGAGAGAAGATGGCAGCTAGGGCTTATGTTGCAAATAATGCAATTCATTCCTTCTACTACTCCTAGGGCATCCTCCATCTACTCTCACTAAACTAAGATACCCTTAACCCTCCTACATGGACACCTAAGTGGACAACCTGTCTACATCCAATGACCGAATCTCAGTATAGGGGAAAACTCGATTGTTGGATAACTATTAATGCTAGATTTCCACTTAAATCACCTGATCATGTAAATAAGTGCATAAGCCCATGATACTTCATAGATTATTGTAATATTTTGATAGCTTTTGTATATCATTATCATGCCCTAGTGTCATTTTCCTTAGCATTTTCAACTTAACTTGAAAACTTTGATTTTTCTCAAGTTAAAGTGAATATGTGTAAGTCTATAACCAACTACAATGAAAAAGCCTCGTTTTAAAGGACATCAAGTAGGGGATGTGCACACTTGCAGATTAGGATTAACTGACTACACTACCAACCTTGGATGGACCACTTATGAAACACTTCCTAGCATGATCACACCTACAACGAACAGATCTGTACATGGTCAGGCCTACAACTTTTGAACATGCTTTTGACCGAGCAAACACCCCCACCTTTTGAAATGATCCACCAACTCCACCATATCCTCTCATCTCAAGCTGTTAGATGGCCACCTTGCTTAATAAGAAAGGAACACCTCCACCAACTTCCAGTGATTAAAGAAGCCACACATGTGCATTGGTTTAGGAATGGAAGTGTAAAACCCCAAAAAAATAATTAGGTTATTTTATTTAGGGTTTTGTAAACCTTAAAAACAAACCATCAATATTATTTAACTAAATTAAATCTTAAGAATCAATATTATAAATTATGAATTATAACTTTAGAGTACCGGGGCAATGATTTATGGATAATTACTTTAATTCCATAGTCAAATTTTTTGACTTTTCGTTACCACACAAATGATTGGTATTTAATATAGTTATGTGTGATTACGTTCTTTTCTACAAAAAATTTAATGTGGTGACTTCTTAAATTCCACACATATTAATAAAATTTAATATATTGACTTCTTGAATTCTACATACATTCTTCTATATAAAGGAGAATTTTGTTGATTGTTAAATAAAACATCAAATTGATAGTTTCTGAGCACATTTGGCTCATAGAGGGAAGACTTTAGAGAAGTTTCATTCATATTAGGATCACGTGTCGTAGTTACGGGTGCCTTAACAAAATTTTGGGTTCGTATAATTTGTTGAAATGTGATATATTCCTGTTTGGGAGTCTTTGTTGGTCTGAACTCACATTCGACCACCATGTGCCGAGTGCAACCGGGGTCAAAGAATTGGGTTAGCCCGACATGGGCTAACACCCTTAAAAATTACTATATGGGAGTCTTGGTCGGCCTCGAGCCCACATTCGATCACCATGCACCAAGGTCAAAGAATTGGCTCAGTCTGACACGGGGCAACACCCTTAAAAGCAATGCATGC
>JAURVB010006095.1:0-10567 GCA_033002965.1 Piper betle | reverse complement strand
ACGCCCCGCCCCCCTGCGCCCGAAACCGGCTCGAATCGGCTCAAATCGGCCGATTCATGGACCGATTCAGATGAATACTGATTCAATGGGTTTTTTGAATCAGTTTTCCTCTGATCCGAGTTGAATTGGCCAATTCCGATTCGGAATCGGCAATTCATGCAACCCGGGTTGAGAGCAGGCATTGGGCGGGAAGCAGCGTTTGTCTTGGACATCAGCCTATTGCGGAAAGGATGAGAAGACGGAAAGACATCAGCCATTAGATGAAAACCAGCGGCTTGAAAAAATGCACCACAGCTAACACAATACTTTTTCCTATATATATATATTGGAAAATGTAGTATATACAATAGCACAACCAAGTTAGCTATGATGGGAAAACCTCGCCACTACACCGGTACCAACAACTAAAAAACTCGTTATCTTTTTTCGTCATCTCCACCTACGGCAACACTGTATCATTTTTCTCCTAACAACTAAAAAAGTCGCTATCTTTTTTCGTCATCTCCACCTCCGGCAACACTATCATTTTCTCTTTCTCACCATCAAAATAACACCTCTCTCTTTGTTTTTATTCTAGTTTCCACCACCTGATTCTGTTAAAGAAAAAAGGCCAAAATAACTACCGTTGATGGCTGACAAGAAGTGGCCATCCCAAGTTTGATTCAAACAGCTAATAAAACTCCTTCTCACCATACATGGAGGGAGTGCAATTCCAATGGCTTTGCAAGGCTCAAGTGCCACCAATGCTGGAACATCAACCACACAATAATCTTGGGCAAATCTTCACAAAAACTTTCAAAGAGAGGAAAATAATTCAGAGACCAATCATTAAAAATTTTAGCAATGTTTTTAGTTGCTTCGATTAGACTTGAGAAACAATAGTAACAATTCGCGTGAAGTAGGGACTTTAAACATTGAGGAAGATGAGATTATTTCTTCCTATTATACCCTTATTATTGTTTGTTTTTTTCATTTTTAACACTATCACAGCCAACTCGACTATGTTGCGGTACATATTACCCCTTTTATGTGTGTATATGTGTATATGGGCTTAAGTCATTTCTTTAAAATGGTTAACTCAAGTTAAAGATCTATAGTTCATTCCCACTTATAAACAAGATCTTCTCCCGGTAGGTATTGGATGTGGGACTAAGTCGAGGATTTCACAATCCACCCACCTTAGGAAATTTTGCTCCCGAAATGCCCATACTTGGCCCGTTGCAAGCCCCAGCCCACGACCTTTCTGGCCCATGACCGGCAGTCTAGCCAACGTCCCTATTCCAGCCCACCATCTAACACGGAACCAGGTTTGCTCTAATACCACCTGCAATGACCCGGCCCAAAGTGCAACGTAATGGGCCTAAGTCATTTCTTTAAAATGGTTAACCCAAGTTGAAGATCTATAGTCCATTCCCACTTATAAACAAGATCTTCTCCCAGTAGGTATTAGATGTGGGACCAAGTTGAGGGATCTTTATATATAAAGGCATGTTACTGTTTGCTGCAAGCAAGACATCCACAGCATGTCTGGGTCGCCCATTTAGATCTAGCAGCCCATCGTCGTCAGCACCACCCCCCAGCTGGGCACCCTGGCCGCCGGCCGCTCGCCGCTTGTAGTGCACCCCTGTACCCCGCCCGCGGGCACCTCAACACCCCACCTCGCCATCGCCTGCGGGCACCCTCAGCACCCTGCCGCCCACTCGCTCGCGTGCCCACCCGCCCACACCCGTATCTAGCACCCCCCCCCCCCGCCCCCGCAGCACCACCTGCCACGCTCGCCGCTACCCCCTGCACCACATCCCGGCTCGCCACCCATCGCTCGCTCGCGCTCGGGGTCATCCCCCGCCATCGTCAGGAGCCTCCATGCACCGCTCGGCCGGCCACCCCGCCTACCTCCCACCTCAGTTGCAGGAATCGGCCGATTTAAATCGGATCGCGCGATGCCGATCCGATTTGGGGCCGACTCGAATCGGCTCGGAATCGGCCGATTTCGACCGATTCCGACCCGATTTAAATCGGAATCGGATTTTTTAATGAAATTACTAAAATACCCTAGGTATGATTTTTATTAAATTATTTAAGCATGGGTAAAATGGTAATTTGGATTTTAAAACCTAAAATCAAACCCGCTCCCCCACGCCGCCGCCGCTCGTCCGCCCGCCGCCGCCCGGTTTCCGCCCTCCGCGCGTCGCTCGCCGACTCCGGGCACCGACCTCGCCGCCGACGCGTGGCCGGACCGAATCGGGCTGTGACGCACGATCGCCGTCGACTCGCGCCGCTCGCCGCCTGCCGCCGGCGCGGCCGACGGTTCGTCCGACCGGGCTGTCGACATCCTCCGACATTGCCGCCGCGAGACTCGCCGCCGACCGGCCGCCGGCGGCGGCGTGGGGTAAAGAGTGGCATTCTCGTAATTAAAAGTTGACTCGAGTCTAACTCGAGTCAAAAATAATAATTAATTCTAAATAATTTAAAAAATCTTAAAAATATTTAAAAATATCAGAAACTATAATACACAGAATAATATCAAAATAACATCAATACCCAATTTTAATATATTTATATTATAAATTGTCAAATTATTATATATGACCGATTAAATTAATTTGGACCGATTCAACTGAACCGATTCTTGGCCGATTCAGACCGATTCCGATTCCGATTCCGATTCCTGAAAACCGATTCCGATTCAGTTCCGATTTATGCAACCATGCCTCCCACGACCCCTGCCACCGCCGCGAGCCACTACACGCCGCCCCTGCCACGCCCGAGCCGGTCGACCTCTGTTCCGACTCGATTAAATAAAAACTCGACTCGGTATCAACTAAAGTTAAGTTAATAAAAAATGACTCGGTCTTGACTCGAGTAAAGAAAATAAATAATTGACTCTGTTTCGACTCGACTTAACAAAAATTGACCCAATATCGACTACAAGGCAAGTTAATAAAAAAATGAGTCGGTCTCGACTCGAGTAAAGTAAACAAATAATTGACTCTGTTTGACTCGACTTAATACAAAATTGACCCGAGTTGACACAGGAGATCCATCTTATATAACTTTCTTGTACATGATGAATACAAACCATGTAGTATGATGTAACATGTTGTAGAAATATAGTATAGTTTGTATTCATCATGTACAAGAAAGTTATATAAGATGGATCTCCTGTATCTTGTAACTCGGATCAATTTTTATTAAGTCGAGTCGAAATGGAGTCAATTATTTATTTACTTACTCGAGTCTAGACTGACTCATTTTTTTATTAACTTGCCTCGAGTCAATATCAGGTCAATTTTTATTAAGTCGAGTCGAAACAGAGTCAATTATTTATTTACTTTACTCGAGTCGAGACCAAGTCATTTTTTCATTAACTTGACTCGAGTCGATACAAAGTGAAGTTTTTATTTAGTCGAGTCGGAACAGGGCCGGCCTGCAGTGGCGAGTGGCTGCACATGATCGAGTCAGGTTTTTATTACAAAATTATTTTATATTTTTAAACTTATTTTATAGTATTGACTCGAGTCGGATATAATTAAATTTTTATTATGAAATTATATTATTTTTAAAAAATTTATTTTGTAATAAAAACTTGATTCGAGTCGAGACCGAGTCACGTTTTTATTACAGAATTATTTTATTTTTTAAAAATTTATTTTTGTAATCAAAACTTGACTCGGTCCAGTACAAGATCGATTCAAGTTTTTATTACAAAATTATTTTATTTAAAAATTATTTTTGTAATATTAACTTAAGTCAGGATCGAGTTAAGTTTTTATTATGAAATTATTTTATTTTTTAAAATTTATTTTGTAATATTAACTAGAGTCCTATTGAGTAAAGTTTTTATAACCAAAATACCCTCACCTGTTTCTTCCCTGTTTATTTTGGTGCGCCACCCCCTGCCGGCGACCTAACTGACGGCCGTCTGTTGGCCAACAATGTGCACGCCTCGGGGCTGGATGGGCCTCATCGGGAAAAGCCTCGAGCGCCAACCAGGCAGGGGCGGCTGGCGCAGCGGCCGTGAGAGGAGGAGGAGCAACGCGGGGAGGGGGATTGCACACGGCTACGGTGGGGGTGGTGGGGGACCACTCACAGTGCAGGGCCGGGGTTGGTCGAGCGAGAGCGGCGTGCGGCCAAGGGGGGTGGCATGAAACCGTGCGCGAGGGGCGGGGCTCGTGTGTGGCGGGGAGCAACGTGGTGGGGGCCGGCGCAGCTACTGGTGGGGGACAGCGAGCCGCGGGGAGGGCCGAGGGCACCTTGGCCGGGGGCGGGACCCGGTCGGGGTAACACTCCGTTGCGCGCCCACTCGTGAACTCGACCCAGAGGTCGTCATCGGCGACCGACCCTCGTTCGCTAGTGCCACCAGTTCGGTTAAGCCGACCCGGATCTACCCCGGGGTCTTAAGATGGGGATGCAACTATGAGATACATGAATGGAACAATTCGGTTCTAACGGAGTTCCTACATGCATGTGATGATATGCAAGCAAACAAAACCATTCAACAAGCAAGAAATTTAAATAAAATTCATTAATATTTACGAAAAACATACACAATCTCCCTAAAAGTGCAATAGGGGCCAACCTGTCCACAATAAGGATATATAATTATTTTATCAAAATACGTTAAAACATAACAATCTACTATGGCATTCAGTCATTATCTCTTTCATTTCATCTGAGCCGAGTCTGAACTCCAAGACTCCCTACTCATTCACAATTATCCGCTCGTCTCATAAAAAGCAATTGATCAAGACAAAAACATTCTAATTATCATTCACACAACATTAACACACCATCATTATACATCACACTGGCAGGTACATGTGTGCGCGGTTCGTGCTGCTCCTCCGCAGTCCCGACAGCTTTCATCGCTCACATTCCTCACTTACATATATATAGAAAAACCATTAGTAACGAATGTTACCGGCCTGGAAAATAACTAATATCAATCTGGCATAGGAGAGCAAACTCTCCTGTTGAATGAAAACCATATACTTCCTCAAGAACTCTCATCAGGGCACATATGAGAGCTGTCGCCCTCGGGTCGATAGCGTCCCCTTTGTCTTCTCATTCTTATACCTTAGCTCATTTCTATCGCTTCGCATCAAATCTCATTCCTTTTCGCCCTCTACACCTTCCATATTACCCTGGCCTTGAGCACGAAGGTCGAGCATTCTTAGGCAGTCGCCTTTAGTACCCTTTGAAACCACAAGTCTAGACATGCGCTGCATTGCAAGCACCCGTGAACCTCCACACTTCTCCGGGTTTGAGAAATTCAAAGGTGGAGTTGTCAGGATCCCTCAGGAATGAAACGGCTCCGCACACCATTCCAGAGCCCACTATCGACTCACACGTGCCCGCTCACGTAACACGGTAGTAGGATTTCCCTCATTCAATCTCTCACTGAAAACGCGAAACTACTATATATATATATATATATATATATATATATATAGGTCTAGGTTGAGATTTATAAAATAGGCCCGAAGGCATCGTGAGCTGGATCTGAAGTTCGAAAACAAACTCGAGGGATCTCATCCTCGAGGGTTATTAATCCGGAAAATCGTTGGCTAAATGGCCCGAGTTAGCGGATCCGATAAAAGCCACTTAACTCGTCCTGCACATGATAAATCAGCACACAATATCTTGTACTTCGTTCGATTTTGTATTTGATTTATCATGTGCAGGACGAGTTAAGTGGCTTTTTATCAGATCCCACTTAACTCGGGCCATTTAGCCAACGATTTTCCGGATTAATAACCCTCGAGGATGAGATCCCTCGAGTTTGTTTTCGAACTTCAGATCCAGCTCACGATGCCTTCAGGCCTATTTTATAAATCTCAACCTAGACCTATATATATATATATATATATATATATATATATAGTAGTTTTCGCGTTTTCAGTGAGAGATTGAATGAGGGAAATCCTACTACCGTGTTACGCGAGCGGGCACGTGTGAGTCGATAGTGGGCTCTGGAATGGTGTGCGGGCCGTTTCATTCCTGAGGGATCCTGACAACTCCACCTTTGAATTCCTCAAACCCGGAGAAGTGTGGAGGTTCACGGGTACTGCAATGCAGCGCATGTCTAGACTTGTGGTTTCAAAGGGTACTAAAGGCGACTGCCTGAGAATGCTCGACCTTCGTGCTCAAGGCCAGGAGTAATATGGAAGGTGTAGAGGGCGAAAAGGAATGAGATTTGATGCAGAAGCAATAGAGAAATGGCTGAGGTATGAGAATGAGAACAGATAGGGGGACGCTATTGACCCGAGGGCGACAGCTCCCATATGTGCCCTGATGAGAGTTCTTGAGGAAGTATATAGTTTTCATTCAACAGGAGAGTTTGCTCTCCTATGCCAGATTGATATTAGTTATTTTCCGGGCCGGTAACACTCGTTACTAATGGTTTTTCTATATATATGTAGGTGAGGAATGTGAGCGATGAAAGCTGTCAGGACTGCGGAGGAGCAGCACGGAACCGCGCACACATGTACCTGCCACGTGTAATGTATAATGATGGTGTGTTAATGCTGTGTGAATGATAATTAGAATGTTTTTGTCTTGATAAATTGCTTGTTATGAGACGAGCGGATAATTGTGAATGAGTAGGGAGTCTTGGAGTTCAGACTCGGCTCAGATGAAACGAAAGAGATAATGACTGAATGCCATAGTAGATTGTTATGTTTTAACGTATTTTGATAAAATAATTATATATCCTTATTGTGGACAGGTTGGCCCCTATTGCACTTTTAGGGGAGATTGTGTATGTTTTTTCGTAAATATTAATGAATTTTTATTTAAATTTCTTGCTTGTTGAATGGTTTTGTTTTGCTTGCATATCATCACATGCATGTAGAACTCCGTTAGAACCCAATTGTTCCCATTCATGTATCTCATAGTTGCATCCCCATCTTAAGACCCCGAGGGTAGATCCGGGTCGACTTAACCGAACTGGTGAGCCAACGGTCGGTCGCCGATGACACCTCGGGTCGGTTCACGGTGCTCGCAACCGAGTGTTACCCGACCCTGTCCGCCCGGCCAAGTGCCCTAGCCCCTCGCAGCTGCGTCCCCACAGTGCGCGCCCCACCACGTTGCTCCCCACCCACACGAGCCCCGCCCTCATGCCGGTTTCTGCCACCCCCTTGGCCGCACCCCGCCTCTCCTCGACCAACCCCCCGGCCCTACCTGGTCGTCGTCCCCCACCACCCCCACTAGTAGCCGTGGCAATCCTCCTCCGCGTTGCTCCTCCTCTCTCACGGCCGCTTGCGCCCAACCGCCCCTGCCTGGTTGGCGCCAGGCTTTTCCCAATAGGCCCATCCAGCCCCGAGGCGGCGACATTGTTGTGCCGCAGACGGCCGTCAGTTAGGTCGCCGGCAGGGGTGGCGCACCAAAATAAACAGGAAGAAACAGGTGAGGGTATTTTGGTTATAAAAACTTTACTCAATAGGACTCTAATTAATATTACAAAATAAATTTAAAAAATAAAATAATTTCATAATAAAAACTTAACTCGATCCTGACTTAAGTTAATATTACAAAAAATAATTTTTAAATAAAATAATTTTGTAATAAAAACTTGAATCGATCTTGTACTGGACCGAGTCAAGTTTTGATTACAAAATAAATTTTAAAAAAATAAAATAATTCTGTAATAAAAACGTGACTCGGTCTCGACTCGAATCAAGTTTTTATTACAAAATAAATTTTTAAAAATAATATAATTTCATAATAAAAATTTAATTATATCCGACTCGAGTCAATACTATAAAATAAGTTTAAAATATAAAATAATTTTGTAATAAAAACGACTCGATCATGTGCGGCCACCGCCCTGCCCGAGGCCGGCCCCTGTTCCGACTCGACTAAATAAAAATTTCACTTTGTATCGACTCGAGTCAAGTTAATGAAAAAAATGACTTGGTCTCGACTCGAGTAAAGTAAATAAATAATTGACTCTGTTTCGACTCGACTTAATAAAAATTGACCTGATATTGACTCGAGGCAAGTTAATAAAAAAATGAGTCGGTCTAGACTCGAGTAAGTAAATAAATAATTGACTCCATTTCGACTCGACTTAATAAAAATTGATCCGAGTTACAAGATACAGGAGATCCATCTTATATAACTTTCTTGTACATGATGAATACAAACTATACTATATTTCTACAACATGTTACATCATACTACATGGTTTGTATTCATCATGTACAAGAAAGTTCATATAAGATGGATCTCCTGTGTCAACTCGGGTCAATTTTTATTAGGTCGAGTCGAAACAGAGTCAATTATTTGTTTACTTTACTCGAGTCGAGACCGACTCATTTTTTATTAACTTGCCTTGAGTCGATATTGGGTCAATTTTTATTAAGTCGAGTCGAAACGGAGTCAATTATTTATTTACTTTACTCGAGTCGAGACCGAGTCATTTTTTTATTAACTTAACTTTAGTTGATACCGAGTCAAGTTTTTATTTAATCGAGTCGGAACAGGGGCCGACCTGGCTCAGGCGGTGGCGAGGTCGTGGGAGGCATGGTTGCATAAATCGGAATCGGAATCGGAATCGGTTTTTCAGGGAATCGGAATCGGAATCGGAATCGGTCTGAATCGGCCAAGAATCGGTTCAGTTGAATCGGTCCAAATTAATTTAATCGGTCATATATAATAATTTGACAATTTATAATATAAATATATTAAAATTGGGTATTGATGTTATTTTGATATTATTCTGTGTATTATAGTTTCTGATATTTTTAAATATTTTTTAAGATTTTTTTAAAATTATTTAGAATTAATTATTATTTTTGACTCGAGTTAGAATCGAGTCAACTTTTAATTACGAGAATGCCACTCTTTACCCACGCCGCCGCCGCCGCCGCCGGCCCGGTCGGCGGCGAGTCTCGCGGCGGCGATGTCGGAGGATGTCGGCAGCCCGGTCGGACGAACAGTCCGCGGCCCGCAGCCGGCGGCGAGGCGGCCCGGAGCGGCGGCGAGTCGGCGGCGAGTCGCGGCGATTCGTGCGTCACAGCCCGATTCGGTCCGGCCACACTTCGGCGGCGACGTTGCGAGGTCGGCGGCGAGGTCGGTAGCCCGGTCGGCGGCGAGCCCGGAGTCGGGGAGCACGGCGGAGGGCGGAAACCGGGCGGCGGCGGGCGGACGAGCGGCGGCGGCGTGGGGGGAGCGGGTTTGATTTTAGGTTTTTAAAATCCAAATTACCATTTTACCCATGCTTAAATAATTTAATAAAAATCATACCTAGGGTATTTTAGTAATTTCATTAAAAAAACCGATTCCGATTTAAATCGGCCGATTCCGATTCCGATTTGAATCGGCCGAACTCGGCCGATTCCGCACGGAATCGGCCGATTCCTGCAACAGAGGTGGGAGGTGGCGGGGTGGGGCCGGCCGAGCGGTGGTGGAGGCCCCTGACGATGGCGGGGGGCGGTGACCCCGGGCCGCGAGGCGGGAGCGATGTGGCGGGCGGGTGGGTGAGCGGTGGCCCGGGCTGTGGGCAGGGGGTAGTGGCGAGTGGGCAGGTGGGCTGCGGGGGGGGGTGCTAGATACTGGGTGTGGGCGGGTGGGCACGCGAGCGAGTGGCCGGGCAGGGTGTTGGAGGTGCCCGCAGGCGATGGCGAGGCGGGGTGTTGAGGTGCCCGCGAGCGGGTACAGGGGTGCCTACACAGCGGCGAGCGGCCGGCGGCCAGGGTGCCCAGCTGGGGGGGGTGGTGCTGACGACGATGGGCTGCTAGATCGGCGAAGGCGCACCCAGACATGCTGTGAATGTCTGCTTGCAGCACAACAGTAACATGCCTTTATGTAAGATCCCCCTCAACTTGGTCCCACATCTAATACCTGCTGGGAGAAGATCTTGTTTATAAGTGGGAGATGGACCATAGATCTTCAACTTGGGTTGTACCATTTTAAAGAAACGACTTGGGCCACGTTACGTTGCACTTTGGGCCGGGTCATTGCAGGTGGTGTCAGATGCAACCTTTGGTTCCGTGTTGGGTAAGGTGGGCTGGAGCAAAGGACGTTGGCTAGACTGCCGGTCATGGGCGCGAAAAAGGTCGTGGGCTGGGGGCTTGCGAACGGGCCGAGTATGGGCATTTCGAGCAAAAATTTCCTAAGGCGGGTGGATTGTTGAAATCCCTACGGCGCGGTCCCACATCCAATACCTGCCGAGGAGAAGATACTTTGTTTGTAAGTTGAAGACCGAACTGTAGATTCTTTAACTTGGGTTAACCATTTTAAAAAGAAATGACTTAGCCCATATACACATATACACACATAAAGGGGGGTAGTGTGTACCTGCAACATAGTCGAGTTGGCTGTGATGGTGTTAAAAAATGAAAAAAGCAAACAATAATAAGGGTATAGTGGGAAGAAATAATCTCAATCTTCCTCAATGTTTGGAGATCCCTACTTCACGCGAATTGTTACTATTGTTTCTCAGGGTCTACAATCGAAGCAACTAAAAACATTGCTAAAATTTTTAATGATTGGTCTCTGAATTATTTTCCTCTCTTTTGAAAGTTTTTTGTGAAGATTTGCCCAAGATTATTGTGTGGTTGAT
>JAURVB010006094.1:0-46348 GCA_033002965.1 Piper betle | reverse complement strand
ACTCACCTGAGTGCAGTGATAGCCTCCCCATAAAAAGGCTACGGCTGGGGTGTGTGATGCACTGGTACTAGAATTGGTAGTGAGAGCTTCCCCACAAACGGGGCGTAGCAATCACCTGAGTGCAGTGATAGCTTCCCCACAAAAAGACTATGGCCGGGGTGTGCGAGGCACTGGCACTGGAGACGGTAGTGGTAGCCTCCCCACAAAAGGACTACGGTCGGGGTGTGCGGATCACAGCGGATACCTCCTTCGCATTGTTTTGGAGTATAGCGGAATCGCTCCACCGCATATTAAAATAAACATAAGGAAATAGTGGAATGTACTTGATTTTTTTTATTTATTATACTACTTAGTGTTGTAATCACTAACGCGGAATTGCCTCCGCATGTGTGCAGATACGAAAGTAGGTGATTGACAACCAGAGCATGGAGCAAAATAAATATGAGGACTCCTTTTATTATTTATTTGAGAAATAAGTGTGGCTACTGGAAAACGATTTAAGACTATGGGATCTTTATATATATTTTGGTAAAAAAAAATGTTAGACATATTTGCTTAATTGTGAGTTAGGCCCATTACGTTGCACTTTGGGCCGGGTCATTACAAATGGTATCAGAACCGACCTGGTTCCATATTAGATGGTGGGAGAATGGATATGTTAGAATGGACCTAACAACCCATTAAGTATAGAAATATTTCCTAAGGTGGGTGGATTGTGAAATCCTTCAACTTAGTCCCACATCTAATACCTACTAGGAGAAGATCCTATTTATAAGTGGGAATGGACTATAGATCTTTAACTTTCGGGGTACCTATTTTAAAGAAATGATTTAGCCCATTACGTTGCACTTTGGGCTGGGTCATTACAAATAGTATCAGAGCAACCCGGTTCCGTATTAGATGGTGGGATGGACTAGGGACGTTGGCTAGGCTGCCGGTCACGGGCCAGAAAGGTTGTGGGCTGGGGCTAGCAATGGGCCAAGTATAGGCATTTCGGGGATGAAATTTCTTAAGGTTCAACGAGCCCCTTCATTAAATTCTCACACCCCATCATCCATTCATGAATAAGTATTTTCTAGGTGACCTCAAGTCGAACCATGACCAGTCGACTTGATAACCAACCATATTAGTTTATCTATATTTATTTCATAATATTTAGGTTCGAGTCTTTGTAATAAAAATCATGGTTTTTAAAAAACCTTCCTTTTGGCCGATTTATTATCCACATGGAAACCTGATAATTATCCCATATTTATTACAATAATGAGTCTTTAGTGTAGTAAAATATGAACAATAAATCTTGTCAAATAATAAACCTTCCTTTTGGCCGAGTTATCATCCACATGGACACTTAATAATTGTCACTTAATAATTGTCTCATACCTATTACCACATATGAATATAGAATTCTGTCGAACATTAACCTTCCTTTTGGCCGATTAATATCCATATGAATTACATACTCATAACCGTCTTAATATTTAAAAAATAAATTAATTTCCACAAAAGAGGCTGCTTTGGCATCATATTTCAGTCCTTAATAAATTTTAAAATATTAATCATGACTTAGCCAAAAAGTTATAAAAAATATCTTTATGTAGGAGTTTCCAAAATTATAACCTGTTGTAACTTTATTTTCCTCATGTTATGTTACCAAAAGAGGACCTTAATTTTGGGATTAAATCCCACAATAATTCATAAAATAAAACCTAATTCTCAATAATTTGATATGAAGGTGGCTCTGATCCCGTTTTTTATAAATAAACTGTACAAACTTGAATCGACTTCATATCAAATCATCAAGAGAAATTAAACTAGATAAATAAAATAAAATAGCGGAAACGTACCTGAAATCATAAAGAAACTAAAGCCTGAATCCAGAAAGAGTTTTTAAAACCCGAATTCTAAGTTATGGATCTTTTAAATCCAAGACTAATTTTCTAAACCAAAGTTCTAGACAATGGGATACCAGAATGAAAACCAGATATGAATTCAGGGACCATAACCTCCTTATTTATAGCCTTAGTTCTATAAATTCAATTTCACCCATTACGAAAGAGAATTTATGAAAAGGTATCTACACATTGAATTTCACACTTTTTTCATTGAATTCTACACTTTAATTTATGGCTCATAACCCTTAACTTTAGTAGATCAATTTAATTTAGCCAACTTTATATAATAACATATGATGTAATTCCTTATTCATGTATATATTTATGTCCAATTTCCAACAATCCATTGTAACATCCAAGTAATCGATGTCAATATTTTGTCATTGGTGGTTAAAGCATGTAGGGGATGTGAACACACTATTATATGCTTCAATAATAGCATAGCTTTAAAACAAGTTGGTAACTTTTATATGAACAGGACAATTTGATATGCAAGGAGGAACTTGATAAAGCAACATGGCAGTTAGGATAGCTTAGTCTTCAACTACAGAATCTCCACTACGAAAACTCAACTCGTGAGCCTCACTCAACGTGAAAACCGAAGGGGTTATAGAGACCTCGAAACCCTTCTAACTCTTCTCCAATATTAGACCCTGGCTCCTTCTGTACTCTTTTGCAAAAATTTTATCTTTTGAACCTCTTGGTTCATGTGTCTTCTACACACTTATGGAGGCTAGATCTAGAATTATCCATTTGAGTAATCCATTAATTATTTGCATTATCATATTTGGCTTTTATTTCATCTCTTTACGGAAAACCAGGGGGAGGTTATCTCATGATTGTTAACTTGAGGAGAGTTTTGTTAACTAGAACCAGGAACAGCTGTTGGCTCTAGCAATGTCAGCTAATTTATGTGGGACCAAAGGGCATTCCGTCTCATGGCATGGCCTAATCAGTGTTGACGTAAATTTTTATATAAAAAATGCTTGACCAACGTTCGTTTTTAAAATTCTCCACCCATGTACGCTTATCTGGCAAGAGGAACTGATCACATTGAGATAGCAACTGATCACGTGGGTGAGGAACGTTTGTCGTCAACGTCTGTATAGTAGGATTGTTTTTATAAATGAGGAAGATCAGCTAATTTACGTAGAACCAATTCTTTTCTAGTGGAAGAACAGAAAAAATTTCTTCTCCAGTTACACCAATAAAAAAACTCCTTTTATGCAGTTGTCATCCTTTCGCAAATCAATAGTAAAATTGCGAGACAAAACAGCAATTGCAAAAATGCCGTCGCTTGAAACGAAATTTTTATTAATGTGATATCAGGCAATTTTTTAGGATATACTACGTTTCATGTCACATGTTTAGCTACAACCTATGGAGAAGCCAGCAGCATTGATAATTGATAGTGATCAATCTGCAACCAGTCCTTGTTTCTGCAGTATATGTAAGACTCCTACTTCCGGCCTTGAGATACCCATTCCTGTTAAAGTGCAGCATATCATGTGAATTTCGACAAGAGCATGATTGAATATGGCAGAGTCGGCTTTATCACCAAACTTTGCCTTGCCGATCGGGATTGAAATCAAGCAAGTAATGTTCACACCCTCTCAAATTTCTTAACTCAATTTGCAATACATAAATCTCCTACACTTTGCCTATCGGTTGTGCATGGCAACATGGCACGGCCGGAAACCAATCTACTCTTATTAATGAAAGGGATCTCAATACTAATAGCATGTGACTAAAAGTAGGAAATTAAACAATCAAAATATAAAAAACAAATTATTATAGTTTACCTTCTCATTAAAGTATAATCTATTTCTGACGTCAATTAGAATCTATATATAAAATATTACATTATTATAGTCTATCTCATTATTCAACGATGTTTTATCTATAAAATTAAAATATATATGTAGTATAAGTTGTGCATAGCACTACATTTTGCCTAACATATGCATATGCTTCATGTAACAAACATGCATAAAACCTTTCTAGAATAAGCGTCAGGATAACCCAAAACCCCTCAGGCCTTGGGTCTAAAAACATTGATATAGGTGCACTATTTCGAGGGGGATTGCACTTTTTTATGAATTTTCTATCTACCACTCAACTAAAATCTTGCCTTTTATTTTTTGAAAAATGAAATAACAAATGAAAGCTTTGTTCTAGTTTTTGGCTCACCTTTTCATTCTGATTCAATTTTTTCTCACCACAACGTAATGGTGTAATTTTGATTATTAATTGTAGAGTTCATTTCGCAAATATAAAATAGATGATATTGTACCGGCCGATATGTACCTTACGGATCCAATACGTATTGGATTTTTGAAAATTTGATACTATCGAATACCCGATACAGAAAACCCTAATTAGGGCTCTTCTCTCCCGCTAATGAATCAAATTTTTTTGTTAATAGAGTTAATTTCATGGTAAAGTCAAATTGAAGCAGGTTTGATTAGAAAGGAGGAAGCCACGTGGAAATAAATGTAGGGGGAGGATGAGAGGAACTTTCCATCCCTATCTTGTCACAAAGGCAAGCTAATCTGATTAGCACAGCATGGAACAAAAATAAAAATGACGATGTGGAGTGTCATGCAGATATCGTGATGTCGCTTGTGTCGGTGGGTAGCTGCCGATTAATATCCTGATAGGGAAAAGCCACCCTTTTCAGACTCACTGGCACGAGATCAGTTCCCTACCTTTCCTGCCCAGCGCTATGGGCGCTGCACCACACGCCTCCCCTCAATTCTCTGCTTCTCTTTCGCTTTTTCATTAAAGTTGTGCTAATTGCTAGCTACCAGAAAATTAATAGTTCCAATTCATGCCTCACTATTAGGCTTTGTCAAGTGAGTAGAACTGTACTTTAAGAAGGATTTGGACTATGACTTAGCATGCCAAGGAGCCGAGTCCACTCTAGTTGGCTCTAAACTGATTTCAAATTTGATTGTATTATTTTTTCAATTTGTCAAATAAAAGATTATATGAATATATATATATATATATATATATATATATATATATACACACACACACACATTTGAAATTGATGAAATTTAAAGTTTATATTACTTTAAAATATAATTTTATATTATTTATGACTAAGACCGAGAGAGTTGATCACAAAATCTATCTATAAAGAGGTATTTATATAACTCGACCAGAAAACTATAAAGTAGAGCAAGTTGGAGAGTTTTAGAGTAAAAAAAAGTTTAAAAATTATAAGTACCACTTAGTTTCGGTATATTTGTCACTAATATAGCATTACTGCATGTCCATAAATGATCATAATACTACTTGGGTATATGTGAAGGAAAAAAATAGCAAAAGCTTAAGGTTACTTTCTTCTGTCAGCTCAGGTTAAAACTAAAAACGATTACATGGACGGTTAAAGGATGGGCAAATGTAGTAGGAAAAGCTTTTGTCTGTGTAATTTGAATGAACGATCAACTCTTTTTGCTGATATTTGGTTGGCATGAAAAATATATAAAATGTATGAAAATTTCTTATTTATAATTCATAAAGAGTTAGTTATGATGTAAATATGAGATATGAAATCTACTCACAAGAAAAATTTCCACATTTACTTGTGTTTTTTTATAAGAAATTGATAGATATGAAATTTTGAAGAGGGATCACTTGGTGTGAAATCTTACTTGTATTTTACCACAAAATAATCTAAATAAATGATAACTTTTTAGTGGAAGATCAATGCTTTTTGCATGAAATACAATTTATAGATTTCATTAATTTTCCATTTCTTTTGTGCTAACCAATGGAGTCTAAGCAAACACATATTTCAAGTGCGATATAGCCACTTAATATTAGAGACTATACCTTTAATAAGGCATAGACTAAAGTTTATATATTACTAATTAATCGATGTCACGCATGCACAATTATATTAGCGATAAACTCCAATTTTATAAATAGGCCCTCTCTATAAAGTTTATACATTCTAATTTTTAAAATAAATATTAATTGAATGAAGAGATAGATTATAATGATTTAATTAATTTTTTTTAATTGGTTGAATCTCCTATTTTTCGCCACCTTTGGCCTCACTTGGCCATCCATTGTGTAATGACCCAATCTAGGTGTAAACTTATAGGTCCAAGTCATTCTTTTAAAATGGTTAACAAAAGTTGAAATATACAAGCATAACTCCTTTTTTTAAAAAAAGAAACATACTTATAGTGGTCTTAAAGAGTCAAAAATTATATACCTCCATTAATGTACTGATCTTACCTTGGTAAGTAATGAATGTATGATGAATTTTGTGGGATCGTATAATCTACCCACCTTTAGGAAATTCTATCCTTAAATTTTTTCCCCTTATCTATGGGCCTAATTATGGTTGTTTGAAGCATGATTAAAGTCAATTGGGCTCAATACTCAACTCAAAAAATTTGACTTGATTGACAGCTTGATATTAAATGAGTCGGGCATGGGTTTATACCTGCACAACTTGACTTGACCCAAAGTTCGAAACTTTATATAAGGAATAAGATTTTTTACTATATTTATTTTAAATTTCTTTAAATAAATATAACCAAATTATAAAATATCATTATATGATATCAGATTTAAATAAATTTATACATGATTAAATTATCGTTCATGTATAATTAGTCAGACTTGAGATATTTTGATTAAAAGTTAAATTTTAGTATGAATTATACGAAAAAGTAACATTAATAAATACGAATCAAGCTATCTCGAACTCAACTCGAACTTGAATACATTTTAGCTCAACTCGAATTCAAAATCAAACGAGTCAAGCTTGAGCTAAGCAAAACTCGACTTGACTCACCCGATGAGCACTGCTAGGCCTAATTATGTATACTCTAGTCAACCATTCAATAACTTTTGTGTTAGCCCTGATACTATTATGATGACCTAATACAAGTGCAAACTAATAAGCTTAAGCGATCCCTTCAATTCGGTTGACAAAAGTAGTTGAAGATCTATAAGTAACCTAATTAATATATTACAGGGTGTTTGCTTTTGTTGTTTTGTGTTCATTTATTACCAAAATATAAATGGAATGATAAAGTATAAAAAAGGTGTTTGACAAAATGTTGTCAAAATATAAAATGGTGTCACAAAACGTTAGAAAAAAAAAGTTGAGCCCTATTTAATTTTTTCTAATGCTCATCCCTCTCCCCTCCTACTAAATATAATGTTATCATCACTGTCACTTTTTATAATTATAACAAAACAAAAATTGTGACAAAATTATCTAAAGATTTTTAAAAAATTTCGATTACACCAAACACCCTATTAGATCTTTTAGATGTGAGACTGATTATGTGAGATCTTACACCTTGCATCTTCCAAATTTGATGGTTTTTTAAAAAGAAAATAAGAAAATAAGAAAATGATTGGTTTGGGTCAACTTACCTGTACAAACGTATGACTCTCTGCCCAAACCTAAGTGTAAGTGGGTGTGGGCAAGACTTTGTCGGAAAAAGTATCATAGAAATTTTAAATTCATAAAAATCAATGCCATTAATTAAATTATGAATAAAATCATCCTACCATTTAATTGTAATTTTATCTATAATCAATATTGTTGTTTCTATAGTGCATAAGTGCACCTATATGGAAACTTGGCTAGCTCTTTATAAAAACGTTTGAATTTATCTTTGTATTCACTTCCAACATTCCATTCCAATATTTAAAGTCAATTCAACATGCAGGTGAAAAATGAAAAAATAAAAATAAATCGCTAGAAATCATTAGGAAGAAAAAATGAACAAACAAAAACGTTATGAAATTCGGATAACTTTTGTAATCACAAAAAGGAACTAGGCAAAAAACGAAAAAGAAAACATAGAATAAACAAGTTTCCGCAATTTGCTGTTCTTCCAAGTCATACCAAGATTTCACTATAAGCCAAACATGATTTACAAGTTACTAGGTAAGATGACCGCACTATGCAGTTTATGTTAGATGTACACTCTAATTTTATAGATAGACGACCGCCTCTTTGAATGGTTTAGATAAACGATAATGATTTGATATCTTAGAGATATATTCTAAATTTAAAGATTAACTTTTTTCAATGAAGTAGACTATAATATTTAATTTATCTTTTTATTTCCTTTTAATACATTAAATTTTCTATTTTTTATCAGAGCATGACTTTAATTTTCCATTTTAAAATTAAAGGTGATTTGCTAAAACATTGTCACATATACAAACAGTATTTTTTAGCTAAATCTAATTAAGATCAACACTGACATATTAATTAATTAAAAGCAGTAACATCTCAACTATTGAATGTATCCAGCCATTATAGTTAATTAAATAAGTTGTTTGCATATTATATTTTATCTGTCTGAGTCTTGTTTTCTTAAGACTAATTATGACATATCATTGTTCCAAGATCTGATTGTTAATTAATTTGTTTTAATTGCAAAAATCTGGCTAATTAAATCCAAGGAATAGACTATTGTACTACATGTCAAAAAATAATTAATAAACTAAACCCTGCTAAATCTTTAAGGACCAAGTCTTTGTTTATAATTTAACAAAAGGTTAATAGACACAATCAAGTGCAGAGAAGATAAGTCAATTTTGACATCCTCTCAATGTGGCAACAAATTGTGGCTCTGCTCATTTCCTACATCCCTAAATCATCGTATAACTTTAGGTTTCATAAGTGAAGTTATTTTTGTTTATCCTTGGGTATTTCCAAATTATACCAAATGTTAAAAAAAACTAGGGGAGGGTATTGGTTAAATGTCGTCGGAAAAATCATTATCCATATTTGTCCAATCAAACCTAAATTGAAAAATTGGTCATTCAAGTTCAAAATCCTTCAATCAAGTCGGTTATAGTTGTATTAAGAATTTGATATCATTTCATTTTTATTGAATTGTCTAATCATTTTTACATTGTAAGAGAAAAAAAATCTCATTAATGACTAATATCTCACCTATACAATTATTATCCCTTTTATCTTTCCTTTGTTTTTCTTATATGAACTAGCATGAAAATCAAAATAACTATTTGTAAAAATATTTGTGCTTTAAGTTTTATAATTTTCTATCATAACTTAGTAATAAACTTTGAATTATAACTAATATCGTTAGTCTAATTATTTTAATCTTCGTTCAGTTGGTCATTCAGACTCGGATATTCGGGGATCCGCACCCGCTCTAAAAATAACCACTTAAGAGAACTCTGAAATTATTCGGGCGGTAGTTAAAAGGCACAGAAAGTGGGTGTAGCTAAAAATTTCGCCGGCTTTGAGTTTGGACCCCCTAAGAATTAGTGAGCGTAGAATACCTGAAAACGGCGTTCTTGAAACATGATGTTGGAATTTGACCTCTACACAGCAAAGGGCTTTGCATGTGTATTTGCCTCTAATCTATTTACGACTAATTAGGTTTGACACCTTTGAATATCTAGCACATGAGATGTTGGGCAAAAAAATGACTTCTTTAAACCACAGATTCTTCTTCTATCTATGGTGTCCAATCTTGGTTTTCTGAAAAGAAAGCAATGGACATGCTATTTTCTATTTCAGATGCTTTGGAGATAAGCTCTGGTTTTTTAGGTATACCACGCTCAATCACATGCTGACAACATGATAAAAATTTTGGGATTGATGAGACCTAACATGTAACTCTGCTCATTGGATCTCGCATGGATGACAACTCTGATATTGATGCGTTTTCTGATTTACAACTTGTGTATTATATTTATCGCATGTAATGTAAAGCGATGATTGGTATGGCTAATTTAATCGGAGCGATATCTATCACGGTTAATGATATTTTCTGTGGGACGTATTTGATTTGAATTAGTTGTTTTCATAAAAAGTTATGAAATTAAGTGCATTTCATAACTACGTCTAAATCTATGGGAGAAGTTATAAATAACCTCCTTATGAAATATCATTTGCGACTGGGTTAGGGATTTGTTGTAATACTTGCTACAGGGAACCGTTTTACCAAGTGCTTGATTGGTTTAAATTTTTTTAATTGAAGGAGATTAACTTAATTATTACAGTTAAATTTTTAAATACTATCTATTAAGGGGATTTAAAGCAATCAAATATGTACTATAGTGTGTTCACTATAGCAAGTGCTACAGAAAAAGCCTAGCCTAGTGACTAATGTTGATGAGGTGCTAGATTGTAGCATTCGAGATACTATTTGTTTTAAGACATGATTTTGGCGGTCCATATATTTGATCATCGTCACAGGGATTTTTATTTTCTTTTGAGCAAAAAATTCTCTTTTACCAAGTGCTTGATTAGTTTAAATTTCTTTAATTATTAGTTTACATTTCTTTAATTAAAGGAGATTAACTAAATTATTACAGTTAAAATTTTAAATACTATCTATTAAAGAGATTTAAAGCAATCAAATATGTACTATAGTATGTTCACTATAGCAAGTGCTACAGCAAAAGCCTAGCCTAGCGACTAATGTTGATGAGGTGCTAGATTGTAGCATTCGAGATACTATTTATTTTAAGACATGATTTTGGCGGTCCATATATTTGAGCATCGTCAGAGGGATTTTTATTTTCTTTTGAGCAAAAAATTCTAATTTCAAAAGTGACTTTAATACATATTTACATTTTTTTACCTTTCACAAAAGTGCACATATAATATTATAATTTTGGGTTTGTATTTTAATTTTTAGTAATTTTTTTACCAAATTAAGTGAGTTTTATGCATTCTTTTCATTTTCTATAACCACTCGGCCCAAGTGTGAATTAACAATTCTAAGTTGATCATCCATTCAAATTAGTTAATTAAGTTAAAAATCTATAAACACTACACCACTAATATGAGTAGATTATCTCAATAGCTATTGAATGTTAGATTAATTTAAAGACTCAAAAATCTATCCTCCTTTGAAAATTCTGTCATTATTTTCTTCAACCATGAGTCTAACCATTACCAACAGTTCAATCCGTAGTTTTAAAATATTTTTTACTCCAAAAATTCTCAGAGTCTATTCCACTTCGTAACTTGTCATGTCAGACCTTATAAATGACTCCATACTAACTAATTTTAAGTTATAAAAATTATCAAAACATATCATCTTTTTTAGATTATTTAAATTAATATCTTTAAGTAATGTAAATTATATATTTATCAATTTCAAGTGTCAAAAAAGTAATATATAATAATTTCATATAATTTTTATTAACATAATTAAAATTTTAATATAAATAAGTCTGAGTCAGCTTGGAGTTGACTCTGAGTCAACTCTAGTCTATGACAAGCCGAGTGGAGTCTAAATTACGAGTTTCTAAACTATAGTTCAATCTAGTACACTATCTAATATGGTCCGGATCACTCTAACATTATTTACAATGACATGACCTAAGTATTGACCGGACTAGATCATTCTTTCAAAAATAGTTAACTAAAGTAAAAAGTCTAAATATACATTACTCTAAGTCAACTTTAATTTATGACAAGCCGAGTCGAGTCTAAATTACGAGTTTCTACACTATAGTTCAATCTAGTAGACTATCTAATATGGTCCGGATCACTCTAACATTATTTACAATGACCTGACCTAAGTATTAAACTGGACTAAATCATTCTTTCAAAAATAGTTAACTGAAGTTAAAAGTCTAAATATACATTACACTAATATATATATATATATATATATATATATATATACATACATACATACATACTAGAATTTATAATCAAGATCTTACTTGAATAATAATTAGACATACAATTTATATAAAGAACCTTATATTTCCATTTCCTAATTATATATTTCGTGGCAAAATTGACCTAATTTTTCTCACATAATAAGAGGGTAACGAATAAAAGGTTCCCTCTCGAAGACTGTCGGTGACCTTGTTATTCATTTCGTCGCCCTCAAAGAAGCCGATTCTATTCAAATTTGGAGGGTTGAGCTGGTCCAATTAAAACAAACAATAAACCATTTCTTAACGAAAAAGAACAAACGACCACCTACATATCTGGATAGAAAATCGTTGAACTATTTCATAATAAACATGTATAAGTTATTTATTCCTTAATAGACGCAGCCCTATTTCAGATTTTGGCATTTTACTATCACATACAAAAGAGACTAAAAAACAGTGCCATGGGTCCAAACACATTAATTGAATACAACCCTTCACGTCCTCTATCATCTTTTGTCATGCGTCCTGTCCTCTTGTGGAGGCATACAATGCCCACCACACACATGCATATATATATATATATATATATATATATATATCGATGCAAGTATGTAATTATGTGGGTTAATACTTAATACAAGATTAGGTTTGTATTGAATGTTTTTAGTTGATGATTGGACAAGATTCAAGCAAATAATAATGCCGAAGGAAAGTAATTATAATTTGCTTAAAGTCCTACAGTTTTTATTTGTGATAAAACTCAATATCCGATTGCACCCATTAATTTTTAAAATTTTAAAATTGCTATTGAAGGCATTTAATAGATGCCAAAATGTTATTTGTTGATTTGGTCTTACAACGTTGTTAGTTATAAGGCCTCACAATGGATTACCACTCATTAATACTGAAATATTTTGGCTTGCTTGCACATATTTGGGTTTTGAAAAAATTAAAACGTAAACGCTGGCCATGCTTCACAACAAAAAATACCATCTTTACTCAAAAAATTATTATTTTTCAAGGTGAGATACTTCAAAAAATGTATTAAACAATAAGTTGGTGCATGCCCTAATAAATCAATTTGACTAAAGGAAAAAAAATTGTATGATATTTTAATTTTAATTAAAGGGAAGATACTGCAACATGTTAATCAAATATGACATAGCAAGTTCCAAATAGGCCAAGCTGTTAAAGAACTGTTAAGCACTTTATGCTTAACAAATATATTTATGTATGAGCATATTAGATTCAATTTGGAGTACAGGTGGCATGAAAATTTATCTATAGCCCCTAAAGGCTTATGAAAGCTCAATTGAGCTAAGACCCAAGTAAAACTCAATAAAAATCAAGTAAATGATGAGTGCATAGGCTTGTATTTATTCGACATTGCTCAACTCGAAAATGCATTTTGTATATAAAAACATAAAATTCTAATGCATTGAGAATTTGCACTTTATACATACAAATATAATATTTCAATGTAAATTATACATTAATAGATACAACCTAATCTAGCCTGAGTTTGGCTTTTACTCGGCCCTCGAACCAACTCGACGTAAATAGCTGCAACTCGAAATTAAGATAAATTATCCGTCAATTCGACTCGGCCAACTAACAAACAACTCAAACAACCCATAGTAGAAAATTTTGTAGCTGGCCAACGTGAAAATTGTGTTCAATTTTATTTCACTGCATTTCATATATACAAAGACGCACCTTGCCAAAATCGGGTGGCAAAGAGAGACCGAAGAATAGAATCGCCGTGGAATATGCCAATAGAAGAGGGTGTTGAGCTGGTTTTAGCTTTGTTCTATGACATTACCCATAATGCAGCCATTATTTTGATCATCAAATTGTAGCTCTATCTTCCGCAATGAACTTTCCTTCATCAGACCTTACTTACCTACCTTCATCATTGATGCATGCAAACTAACATGCTATACTATAAACAATGCGGACAGTTAATTTCCAGTTTTTTATTTTCTTTCAGATTATCACATTTGAAAGAAACTTGACTATAAAAATTGAGGCTTCGATTTAATATTTCCTATTCATGGAAGTCAGTTTACTGTTTAGCAGTGTCTGACGACTCCGAGCCTGCTCCTCGTTTTGTTGCATACATTGATACTAGCTAGAAGCCTAAATCTTCTTTTGCGCAGCCTTGTTGCTTTTACTGCGCAGTCAATTTTAGTGGGTGGCTGCTTTGGATCTTATCCTTTTGGAATTGCTTGCCAGCTCAATCATCTACCAGTAATTACACTTTGTAAAGTGTAAGAAAGAAAAAATACTGGAACTTGTTTGGTTTGATGCCCAATTGAATGATGCCAACTTGGTTAAGAGCGTTTTACACGAAGAAGATACCTTTCCCCCCAAGGTCTAAGCACCCCTTCCTGTTCTCTGATAGCTAGAAGTGGGGTAGCTGATTTATAGAACACCATTTCTGCTCCTCTTTTATACTGCATTGTCTCCCCAATGCATAATTAGGAGTGGTTTTTTTTTCCTTAAGTAGCAAATCTAGTGGAACAAGATCTAGGTAATTTGCCCAGCACCTTCTTTTCTGGAATGTGTACTGCTAGCTTTAGCATCTTGTAGCTACTCCACAACTGGTCTGCTTCTGCTCTTGAAGCTATAGCTGCAAATGTGTCTGGTCTTGGAATCTGATTTGTGAGCTTGTATTTGTAAAGTAGTATCCAAGATGGCTCCAAGGTTGGACTTCTCTGACTGGTTCTCCAAGGACCAACGGAAGGGAACGCCGGTGGTGGTGACAATGGAAAACCCCAACTACTCGCTGGTGCAGATTGAAGGCCCTGATGCAGAGTTCAATCAGGTGGACAAGGGGCGTGGGAAGAACGTCAAGCAGTTCACTTGGGTCCTCCTCCTCCGAGCTCATAAAGCTGCCGGATGTGTCGCTTGGGTAGCTTCCTTCATGTGGGCGCTGCTCGGGACTGTGAACAAGCGTCTGATTCTCCGGCAAGGTGTTGCTGTTGAGTACGAGAAGTCGAGAAAAGGCCCAATTCTGTTCAAGTTCATCAAGTACTTCTTGGCACTTTGCTTGGTTGTTCTAGCCTTTGAGGTTGTGGCACATGTCAATGGCTGGCACTTTGAACAGCCTGGTTTGTACATACCCCAGACCTCAGAGATTCAGAGCTGGTTCCAAATGCTCTATCTCTCCTGGTTGGCATTTAGAGCAGACTATATGGCGCCACTGATTCAGGCTTTGTCACAATTCTGTGTGCTTTTGTTCTTGATTCAATCGTTGGATCGGTTGGTCTTGTGCCTAGGCTGCTTCTGGATCAAATTCAGGAGAATCAAGCCCACATTCCGAGGAGACCCCTACAAATCTGAAGATGTGGAGGGTTGCAGTTATGATTTCCCTAAAGTTCTTGTTCAGATACCAATGTGCAATGAAAGAGAGGTAACACATCCAATTGGGCATCCGAATTCTTTTTGCTAGCTAAGTATCTGAGTTAGAACTTACTTTAGTTCTTCCTAGTGTAGACATCTTAACTCTAAAAAAGAATCAATTCTTTATGTAATGGAAAAGTTAATATGAAGTATTTATGTCTTGTTCAATCGTAGGAGTTCAGTAATTTCCTTCAGAGAATGTCAATTTTAATGCATGGTACTAGTAAACTGCTGTGCTTGTTAGAGAAGGAACTTGCCAAAGTTGATAACTTTCACTATAGAAACATAGATAGAACTATGAATTGATATTGGTTGTCTTGGTTTTTTGGAGGTATACGAGCAATCAGTTGTTGCTGCTTGTCAAATTGATTGGCCAAAAGATAGGCTTCTGATACAGGTGCTTGATGACTCCGATGATGAAGGCATTAAGTGCTTGATCAGAGCAGAGGTGGCCAAATGGAGCCAAAGAGGGATAAATATAGTCTATAGGCACAGGCTTGTTAGAACTGGCTACAAGGCTGGCAACCTCAAGTCTGCTATGAGTTGTGATTATGTGAAAGAGTATGAATACGTTGCCATCTTTGATGCAGATTTCCAACCAAACCCAGATTTTCTAAAGCTAACTGTTCCTCATTTTAAGGTAGCATGCTGCCATAAATTTGCATTTCAATGCATACTTCTGAAATTTTCTAGGTGTGATGTTTTGTGCTGGGTGACTGCAGGATAACCCTCAATTGGGTTTGGTTCAAGCTCGGTGGGCATATGTGAATAAGGATGAAAATTTGTTGACCCGTCTCCAAAACATTAATCTGTGCTTTCACTTTGAAGTGGAGCAGCAGGTGAATGGGGTCTTTCTGAACTTCTTTGGATTCAATGGAACTGCCGGGGTTTGGAGGATCAAAGCCTTGGAAGAGTCAGGAGGTTGGCTTGAGAGAACAACTGTAGAAGATATGGATATAGCAGTCCGTGCTCATCTCAGTGGTTGGAAGTTTATCTTCCTCAATGATGTGCAGGTACTTCAAACATTATCTACTTAATTTGGTTAAAATATAGCCGTAAAAGTTATGAGATTGGAAGATTGACATGTCTTGATCTTGATAACCAGGTTCTCTGTGAAGTTCCTGAAGCATATGAAGCGTATAGGAAACAGCAACATAGGTGGCATTCCGGACCAATGCAATTGTTCCGACTATGTCTCCCAGCTATTATATCGTCCAAGGTTTGTTTTGGTAACAAATTACCCACAATGTTTTTCTCATAATTAAATCCATCTAATGAGCAATCTGCACTGTTTTGTAGATATCTTTGTGGAAGAAGGCAAATCTCATACTCCTTTTCTTTCTCTTGAGGAAATTGATACTACCATTCTATTCTTTCACACTGTTTTGCATAATTCTCCCTCTAACAATGTTTGTTCCTGAGGCCGAGCTTCCACTCTGGGTAATCTGCTACATACCAGTCTTCATGTCCATCCTTAACATTCTTCCTGCCCCAAGATCCTTCCCCTTCATTGTGCCTTACCTACTGTTTGAGAACACAATGTCAGTCACAAAATTCAATGCCATGATCTCTGGATTATTCCAATTGGGCAGTTCGTATGAGTGGGTTGTCACCAAGAAGGCTGGGAGAGCTTCAGAACCTGACTTGCTAGCTGCTGCAGAGAGAGAGTCCAAGGCCTTGACATCAACACCAATTCACAGGGGTGCATCTGAAAGTGAGCTTTCTGAACTCAATAGGCTGAAGGACCACCATGAAGCTCCCACACACATGAAAAAGATCAATAGGATATACAAGAAGGAGCTGTTCTTGGCTTTTCTTCTGCTCACTGCATCAGTCAGGAGTCTTCTATCAGCCCAAGGAATGCACTTCTACTTCCTACTCTTCCAAGGAGTGACCTTTCTCCTAGTGGGTCTTGATCTAATTGGTGAGCAAGTCAGTTGATTGCTGGGAGAAAATTCTTGAGTGGGATCAGCCTTCAGACAGACCAACCTATTGAACTTGGTCTGGATCTCAAAGAAACTTGGAATTTAATCTTTTGGGTTTTATTCATTCACCTTTGATCCTTCCCTGATCAAGATAAAATCCCCATCTCCAAATAAAGTACCACAAATCTTCAAAATTCTTCCTCACGTCCCTTCCCCCTCCTTCGCCACAGGAACCTTCTTTCAAATTTGCTGGTATGCTACATAAAGTAGAGGTAGTCTCCCTCATATCTTTACTTTGAGTGTGGTCGCTTGGTTTATTCAAAGTTCTACTCATTTGTATTTGAAGAGTTGGAAAAAAGGAAAGTAACATGTGAAAGTAAACAAGAAGAAAAAGAAGCAGCAGCCTCATTTAAATACTTGAGGTGTATAACAGTTATTTGTATATTGAAATTAATCCAATCAGTTGCAATTTTATTTCGCAGACACAGATCTTAGCCCACAGTGAATCTTGCACGAGTTGTGTGTCCTCTACTGTAATGGCCGCTAGTAGGTTTCTTGTCACTGTTGTGTTTGGAGATTCACGTTCGTAGAAATATATTTTTTATTTTTCATAATCAAATGCTGCAAAATAGTCACCTATCCAATGAGCCTAAAATAAAAGTGTCGGCAGGCAACAAGAGAGAGCTGTCATATGACGCCGCCGTGGACCCTTTCGTTATCATTCCATCCAAGGCCGGAAAACACATCTCCTCCACGCTTTTCTGTGGACCTACCAAGACAGACACTCCTCTCACCGACATTCCAGTTTCAACGACATCCTCAAGCTTTAAACCAGTTTAATGCAGTAATATCACTCATAATTTGACTCCATATTTGATCATAGAAAAGCCAATCTGAAGTTTCCCTGTTTTAAATAAAGACAGAGCCTTGGTTAATCTTTGTTTGTTTTGATTCGACATGAGGTTCGGTATTTTATATATAATTTAATAATTTAAATAATTATTGCTAGATTTATTTTGTAAAATATAAGTGAAATGAGAGAACAAATTTCTACCAAGTTTAGATATTATTATAAAGTTCAATTATTTTTTTGTATTATTTTATGAGATTGCTTGGTACGGACAACTCGTATAATAATATCAGTAACACGTAAATCTGATTATTTTTCTAGATCACATGACCTAGTGTTCGCATTAGAGAAAAATGTCCTCATCATCTAATGTCCTTATAAAATCACGATAAATATACCAAAACACAGTCAACTGCTGTTGGTACTAGTTTTTTATTTATTTTACACGCAACTATCAAAACCACAGCTAAATTGAAATATCTTAGTACTTAGAACAAAATTTAAATTCAAATTATACTAAACATGAGTATAAATAAATACAAATGAAACCATACTCTAGCTGGACTCGCACTCAAATTAGGTTTGAATATCAACCAGAATTCAAAATAAACAAGCCAAGTTTAATCCAAGCAGATCAACTCGATCCGGCTTGTTTGATGAATGAATTTGGAGAAAAAAGTGGGAGATGAAAAAAGATGCAACGTTTTTTTCTTATTATTATTATTATTATTATTAATCATGTTGTAATGTTTAGGAGGTTGATTTTGGTGGCATGTAAGTAGATGAAAATAAAATGTATGAATGAGACTAAGCCCGGCAGTCCATGTGTGTTTAAGGTGGAGGGGGCCTTGTCTTTGGTGTGCCGCCGGCCGTTCATGTAGGCAAAACATGGCGGGCCTTCTCTTCGATCACTAGCATTCCGTGTATGAAGATGTTTCACATCATCATACTACAATGCATGATAGCAATCTTTGCGTTTAATAAGCGACTAAAGAGTTACATAATTTTAAATACCAAATGTAATGCTATCTCAACTTTCGTAATTAATTTTATAGCCCAAAATTTTCCCACAACTTTTTTTTATGTTTTATAAACTACGGTATTCGCACTAAATTAAATTAAAGATTAATGGCAAAAATATTTTCATTAAAGTATTTTATATAAGGTATGAATAGTGTTCATTTGTTTTATATAAATTAAATGACGATTATTATCTTTTAAGTTTGGTTGACAAATTGTAGATACGCACAACTTTTGTTATAAATCATAAGGATGTAGTGAGAAATGAAAATTACTTTGGCTCAACATTTGTATTATATTAAGAATATTTTGTTAATTTACCAATTGAATTAGGAATTTTGTGTAGTAAAAGAGAATGGATGTGTCTTGGAGTTAACATATAAATATTTGAAAGTTTATGAATTAGAGTTTATAAATTAGATCTATTTAAAACAAATTGGTAAATTTATATTCATATAAAATACATTCATTTCTATTTATTTGTTTAGCTTGAATTTTGTAAATTTATATTAATTTTACAGGTGATGTCGTATTTATGTCCAACAACCTATTTCATAATTTTGTAGTCTTCTACGTATTCATATGATATTCCAGCATCACACATACGCAAGTATGCATATTAAGCCCAATGTCTTGGACTTGGACTTGAATCAAACTCAGGAAAGTACTTTTACTTTTTCAACAAAAACAAAAAAACCACGCAGGCACGCACCACGAAAATTAACCCAAGCAAAACCTAAATCAAAGTCTATGGGTCGAGACAAGCAAGCATAAGCCTTGGCGTAGCTTAATCTGAGTTCATGTTGACGAGCCAAAACAATCTGAGCATAGAATATGAACAAAACAACTTGCATAGTCCAAGTAAAAATATAAATAAAAATTCAATTTCTGAAAGACAAAGTATAGTTGAGTATTGAACTCCTAGTAATTTATTTCCAAAATATTTTTTCCCAGAAAAACAAAAAACAATTATTTGCCTTCCTAAACTAAGTAATATGTGTGAATTTTAGGTAACTGATTGGTTGGAGAGGTTAGTGGATGAAAGGGGTGAAGATCTGTACCGTCTTGAGGGTGTAGTGTCAATTGAAGGTTCAGATGGGCGTCATGTATTTCAGGTCTGTATTTTTTGTCGTTTCACTTTCAATCTTGAATTAAGTGTTTGAGGTCTGTGTTTCTCTAATCTCGTTTTATTTTGCATGCAACTTTAGGGTGTGCATTCCATGCTTGCTGTAAGTCCTGGTAAGCCTTGAAGCCCAGAAGAAAATAAGATCAGCAAGCTCGTTTTTATTGGGTGAGAGTTGGACGAAGTTGCCTTCAGAAAAGGTTTTAAAGGCTGTTTGCGTTAAGATTTGTTGATTATCATAATAGTCAATAACAATTCTTATGGAGCAATTACCGTGGACTAGGAAGTGAAGGCATTTCGTATGGAAAGAAGGTGCATTGTTGTATTCCAAAACTTTGCAAGATACTTCTGTGAGTTATGCTCCAGTTCAGATTATTAAAAATGCACACCACGTAACATTTCAACTTCCAGTTATGCCGAAATTAGTTCTGGATACCCACGTCGAAAGCAAGGATTCACGCATCAGCATTTCAAAAAAACGAACGTGTTAGAAGAAAACGTAGAAAACTAAAACCAACAGAAAGCTTCCTTCTTTACCTACAAATCAAAGAACTCAAATCACTAGATACTTAAACAATGCTCAATTGCTCCGTTTGGCTTACATAAAAGAAATAAAAATTTATAAAATCTTCAATAATCCATGAAAATAAATTTATTTCCACTCAATACATTCTTATTAAAATATTATACATGATAATACGCAAATAAGACTCCAGCAAAATGATCACTGAAAAATTTTATCACAAAATTTCATCGCACCAAAATTCCTTACCATAGCTCAGTTAAGAGGGAAATTTTTTCAAAGTTCCTTAAGCTTAAAGGGGAAATTTTTTGTCGACCATAGTAGAAAAGAAGCCGGGAACTCTTAGCAAACTTCGACCTCATCCAGTCGCATGGATGAACCAGTTGACCAAAGTAAACATTGTTGGCTAAAATGCTATATTGTTGAACGACTAAAATACTCATAGTGAAGGTGAGGCACGCACGCTGTAAGGCATAGCTTAAGGGGCAAAAAAGTTCAATCATCTTTTACAGGAAACATCATCAAATATTGCAATACAACAAAAAGGACATAACACAATTGAATCTATGCTTACGGACGAAGCTGGATGAGAAGAAACCCAAATGCGACAAAGGCAGCCCAGGACAGGCAGTTATTTCACATTTGCCAAGACAATTCGCACATGGCACCAAACTATTGTCCCAACACAAACTTCCTCAAAACTTCTTGATAGCAAACCAAGCAAGCTTAGCATTAGGCCAATCATAAACACACGCCATACAGGGAGCTACTTAACTGCAAATAACTCCTGGCACCTCATAAGCAACGAGTATCTTTCTACTTTCCGATTAACCATAGCCCAAATCAACACAGCACGTTCTTAACAAGGCCAACTTCCCAACTTATGCAAGAATATGATCACCATACTGAGCAGGCCAATCATCATAAACAACATGGCAAGCTTTAAAAGTCACAATATTCTTGTTATTTAAAGAGATGATGGTAATACCTGATGGAGGGTAGCTCTTCCGGACACACAGATTAAAAGAATAAAGTAGTTTAGGAGTTTGATGACGTATCCACTCAAAGCCATAAGATGCAATGCGACGTCATTCTTAAGTGAGAATAGACAAACTACAAGGACTGGCGAAAAGGAGCCACCTAACCATTTGAAGATGGGCAGCAAGGCGAGCCAATTATGGAGACCAAGAAGAGCGACAAATAATGAAACCAGGGTGTGCAATGAAGGCAGTATGCGAAAGCATTGACCAGTAGTAGCAAGAAGCACGAAGAAGTCTACCAAGTCGTTAGGGTAGCAGAACCATGCCTCAAAACACAAGGAAAAAAGGTGCAAAATTCAGTATTTTAATGTTCTTAATATGTCAGTAGATACCAAATCTTTACCAAAGTAAAATAGTTTCTTCAAAAGCATCAAGTAGGATAGAAACTTATCATATGTGAAGTAGTTGACACAAACCACCATAGCTAATTAACAGAGTTGTCCCACACGAAGTTCAAAGCTAATCAAGTTTACCATTCTAACAGAATACTTCCCAGCATACCGGCAGATCCTTTCAAGAAAATGATTTCCTGGGCAACTCAACTCCTGCTACGTTGTCTGCAAGGAGAAAGGATTGGTTGGCATGTGACAATATTTAAGAAGGTTTTAATTCACAATAACTGAAAAAACAAACTTACCCATTTGCATAAGGAGACTCATCACGACCACGACGATAAACAGGAGACCTGCTGTAGCTGCGTCCACGAGGAGCAGGAGATGGGCTCTTCCGTCTTGGAGAACGACCACGGGGGCTATAGCTTCTGCCCAAACCACAACGGTAGATGTATTTCATGAGAACAACTAATGGCACATCAAATTCCATTTCAAAGACTGAAAAATATATGTAATTCTAAAGCAAAAAAAGAGTGTTACCAACTCACTTCATTCTCATGGACATGTTAGTTCTATTAAGAAAATTTACCTTCGTCCATAGCTAGGACTTCTGCGGTACCTAGGAGGAGTACGACTTCGGCGTCTTCCACTGCCAAGACCACCAGAACCAACCCGAAGACGACATTCTCGAGCAAAATGCCCAGGCTCACCGCACTCATAACACTTCATGTCTGAGCCTCCAGAGCGTCCACCACGCCCACCTCCACCCCTAGAGTTATGAGAAAGTTCCACTCTCCAACCATTTTTACCTGTCCAGCATTACATGTATCATAAATATATAATTCAAAAAGGAATAACCATGAAATTAATTATCTGTAGCAATTGTTGGCTTAGCCAAAATCATCCAATAAAATAACCAAATAAGTTCAATCAGAAAGCAATCCTATAAGCCATCACTTGCACAACTTAATAGCATTCCTATAATGATCATATACTGGAAACTATCACCAGATTGACAATGTAAACCATCACAATATGATTCATAAAGCTTAATTGTTAAAATAGAGGTAAATTTACAATCATTGATCGATGACCTCCAGATGGCAAAATTATGACTGCATGATGTACAACACAAAAAATTGTAAACATTTAAACTTCAATAATTGATAAGAATACTAAACCATCAGATGACCTTCAGATAGCAAAATTATGACTGCATGATGTACAACACAAAAAACTTTAAACATTTAAACTTCAATAATTGATAAGAATACTTAACCATCAGATGACCTTCAGATGGCAAAATTATGACTGCATGATGTACAACACAAAAAATTTTAAACATTTAAACTTCAATAATTGATAAGAATACTAAACCATACCATCTAACTCGCGAATGGCATCAAGTGCATCCCTGCGATCATCAAAGTCAATAAATGCATAGCCAGGAGGCTTCCGAGCAACCCACACACTGCAACGACATTTAAGAAAAAACAAATGAATCCGCCACAGAAGCACTAGCAAGTATGCACAACTACTCGACAACTCATAGATGTATCAAATCTTAAGGCAAGATCTCTATCATCATAATCTGCTATCTAGCAGAGTCCAAGGAACAATTACATGGCAAATACAAATTTTGATAAACCAAAGTCTCAATAAGAATTTCAAAATACATCTCAAAGAATAGTCATTTCCACATAAATTAACCTCCTCAAAACTCCAAATACTCTGAATTCATCTTCAAGATCTCGCTCAGTCACTCTAGAGTCCAAATTTCCAATGTAAACACGCGACATTTCTTGCCAGGTACCTGAAATTAAAGTAACTAGGGCATAAAAATATACAAAGTCACACAAAATACTTGATCAAAAATCCCTTCACAAAACTCCCACATAGACTAAATTAAGCACAAAACAGACAGAATGCCACACTGGTCAATTATGTGACAAAGTTTCAGCAAAGGAATATATTAAAAAATAGGGGTAAAAATTTTTATAGCACACAAAGTTTAGCTTACATCAAAAATATAAAATAGTAATAAAATGTAAATTTACAACAGGTAAAGACATAATTGGTAGAACCTATGATGGAAAACAATCACAACATACCGCAGTTTTCATGTAGCAGGGGAAACAAAACACAAACTGCAAACTACAAGCACAAGTCTTGCGTTGAACAAGATACAACATCACAAAACAAACTCAAAACCCAGCAATTTCATAAACAGAACAAGTAAAAAAGATTTTTAACAAAGTAAAAATTGATTTCAAAATCCAGCAACTATTTTGAACAGGCCATGCTAAAGATCCAATCCATCCATGGAAAGGATTTTCAAGAATGAAGTAAGAAGTGTTTTCAGTTCTAGGTTATTGAAATTAGAAACAAAATACACAACCTAAAAAAAAAACAAATAAACCCAACAAACATCATGATTTGCTTAACATACTAAGTATATAAACAATAAATAGATAACAAATTATAGAGAAACCTAAAATAAATCATGATTCACATCGAACACAAGCGAATAAACAACAAATAACTAACAACCATAATTCAAATAACAAATTCAAGAATTTATTAACACTAAAAACTTTCAGAAACTACTAAAAAAACCTTACCTTACTACAGAAACTAATAAATCAACCATCAACAAAAAACAAAGATAAGACGAAATTGCAAGCAAGAATAGAAAGATCTTGTCAAAATTAGGATGTTAGAAACCATAAATGTGCATCCACACCCAGACTAAGAGATAAGGGCAGTCAGAGGATGAAACCCTAATCCACAAGCTGTGGTTTTGCTGCTCGGGTTTTGTACATTGATTAAGGTCACTGGGTAGATTTTTAAAACAAGGTGGATATGGGCCAAGATGGCTAATAAGGCCTACCATCAGTAGCCCAAAATATAGTAAGTGTAAATTCACAACAGGTTACTAAATACAATTGACTGAACGTGAGATAGAAAACAACCACACCATTACTCCAGTTTACATAAACCCTTGTCCTAAAGCATTTTATCTGTAGCCGAAAAAAGAACGATATGTAACACACATGCACAAGCTTAGCATTGAATAATCAACTAAAGAATGATAATTCATATCCAACCAATTCACAAACAGAACAAGCAACCCAGATTTCTAACCAATTAAAAAATACAATTGTATGCGGGATTTGACTATATAGCATGCAAGGATTCCCCAGACTGAAGTAATAACTGATTTTGGTTCTAACTTCTTAAAAGTCAAAACAAGATACACATAACCTAACAATTTATAAACTGAACATGCGACAGAAAACAACACCACCATTTCACAAACATACAAAGTTGTAGAATTAAAAAATTCATATGCAGGCAAAAAAACACAGCACAACACACACATGCAAACCTGGCGTCAAGCAATCTAGTAGATCACAATACAAGCTCAAAATCCAGAAACTTACCCATCAGAAAAAGTGACCAACATTTTTAGACAATAAAAAATCGCTTCTGTGTATACAAGAATTATCAAGAAACCTAACAAGACGAAGTGACAGAGGAACCTAACATGTGCCTGTACATTGACATTCAAAATACATCCCACATAGTCTAGCAAAAGACTAAGAAACCTAAAGAACATCATGATTTGCATTACATACAAGTAATGCAAACATCAAGTAACTAAAAACCATGACTTGAACCACAAATACAACCATCACATACCTAAAAAGTGCCCGTACATTGACATTCAAAATGCATCACACATAACCTAACAAGTGACTAAGAAACCTAAAGAATATCATGATTCGCATTACATACAAGTAACGCAAACATCAAGTAACTAAAAACCATTACTTCAGCCACAACATTCCTAACAAGTACCACTATATTGACATTCAAAATACATCACACACAACCTAACAACTGACTAAGAAACCAAAAGAACATCATAGTTCGCATTACATAAAACCAAACAAACATCAAATAACCCAAAACCGCGACTTTAACCACAAATTCAACAAATCAACACAAAAAAGAAATGCAAACAACAATCTTCACATGATCGATTGGCTAAACATGAAAGCGATGAATCAGAACCCCACCATACGCTACAGAAATCCATGAATCAACCATCAACAAACATCACAGAAAAAGATGAAATTGGTGACGCAGCAAGCAAGAATCCACACATCTGAAACAAAAATTTTGATTTTAGGAACCATAAATGCTTATCCTCACCGAGACAAAGGAGGGGGCGGTGAGAGAGAGGACGAAACCCTAGTCCCCCAACCGCGGTCGCGTCGTGGGCCGTTTTTATAGAGATGGTGAGGTTGGTGGGTAGATTTCGTAACCAAAGGTGGAGATGGGCCAAGACGGCTCATAAAGCCCACCAATAGCCCAACTTTGAAATGTTGTACATTATGTGATGGTTTTGACTTTTTTTCTCCTTTATTTTAACAAAAGTTAATTTTACAAAAAAAAAAAGGAAATTCTTAGTAGGAGTTTGGTTACAATAAAAAAATCTATATAAAATCTTTAGATTAATTTGTCACAATATTTGTTTCGTTGCAATTACAAAAAGTGACAGAGCTGATTATATTATGTTTGGCTGAAGGAAGGAGAGGGTGACTGGCATTAGAAAAAAATAAATAGGGTTCGACGCTCTTTTTTTTTAATGTTTTGTGAAGGTTTATAGAAACGGTTTCTAGCATTTTATATTTTGATAACATTTTGTTGAACACTATTTTTATTTGTTCTCATTACCATTTTATATTTTGACAATAAATTGGTACAAAATAACGCAACCAAACACCCACTTTTAGCATCTACTTAAGTGGTTTTAATGAAAAATGTACCTTTTAAATCGAGTCATTAAGAAATCATGGAGGGCATTCAACCGTTTGTAGAGAAGATTAATCTCATTCATTTATTTGATCGTTTATATTAAAAATTTTGGATTCGCAAAAATTTCCTCAAGTGGAAACTAATTTTATGATATCTACGCTTCTAAACTAAAATGATTAAAAGAAGTACGGGGTTTTTTATCATATTTATTTATGTTCACATTTTCCTAGTCTTCATACTCACATTTTTCTTCACTTTTCCTCTGGTCAAATTTGGGCATGCGTAGATTTTGTTTTTTTCCTTCATAATAAGTATACAACATTAAGATTAAATTTCAAATGAATAAAAAATAGAATTTTAGCTAATTAGATGAACATTAATTTTTCATGGAATGAACATAAATTATTTGAGATTAATTCTTGAGATAAGTATATATACATCGACATCTACGTAAGGGTTTTAACTCAATAATAAATATTGTGTTTCTAACGAAAAATAAATTAATTGAGTAATATATTGAAGAAACATATAACTTTTAGATAAGATTTTAAATAATCAAAATTAATGGACTTAGTTATTTCTTTAAAAGTAATTAATTAAATTGAAGATTTAAACACTATCCTCATTAATATATTAGATTTTACCCTAAATATTAAATAGTAAATTAATTTATGAGATATTATATTTTACTTATTTTAAGAAAATTTTATTCTCGAAATTCTTTTGTATGCCTTGTGTGCTTAACTTATCTCTAGACACATTCTCATCATTCAATATGGTCTCGGATTAGCTTAAATATAACTTGTAATAGTTCAGCCAAATTAATACACACCGATGAGCATAGTAATTTATTAAAAAATGGTTAGTCAAGAAGATTATAAACATCATCCTATTAATATGTTAGATTTTTCTTCAATAGGTATTAAATATAAAACTAATTTATGGGATATTACACCCACAATAATTTCTCACGTGTAATTTTTTTATTTACCTTTTCTATTATGATAATTATAAAAAGAAATTTTTTACACAAAAATGAATATTGATGGTTCACTTAAAAGCAATAATAATTATTTTATATTCTTAATTGAATGTAATCATATTTACTTTATACAAAAGATACTTAATTTACTTTTACTTTATATATAAAAAATACCTAGTCTTATTAATAAAAAGTAATTTACAAAAAGTTGGACTTATAAAAAATAGGAGATTCGACCAAGTAAAATACAATAAAATAAAATAAAATAAATTTAATTATTGTAATTTATCTTCTCATTCAATACAAATTTATCTTTAATATTAAAATCTATATCATGATGTAACACCTCGATTACGGTTCACCTAAGAACCAAGTAAAAAATGTTATGATCAAATCGTGTCATGTTTAAAGTTGTTGAGTCGGTAAAACTTGATTGATAAAATAAATCGAAGCAATCTTCTTGGTGTCGTGAGAATAAAAGACATTATTAAATACGCGTCAAAACACATCGAATATGAGTAAAAGTAAGAAAGCAAATAATTGTGTTAAGCTCAAGTGTGTATGTCGTTTATCTGTCCTCCTACTAAAGTCGACTCAGGATTTATAAGACATATATATATTATATTAAAAATGTCAGTAACGAGTGTTACTCATCCGAAAAATAATTATTATAAACTAGCAAATGGGTATTTTATTACCCACAGAAACTTATGAAACTATAGAATTGCCTTACACTGGGTAGTAAGCAAACATACTTGAACAAAGGTTAACACACATGCACAACTAATATTCATATAAATATATACAATACTTACATCCTTACATCTTCAATATTACACCTACCACGGTACTCAAGTAGCAAAAAGAATAGTTAAGTTAGTACCACAAAGTTCGGAAATACATTGCGTTATGCAATACCCTCATACACTACACTACCTCAAGATTTGAAAGGGTACTAGTGTGGTCCATACATATCTCCATACCACTCAATCTCTTATTAATAAAATTCGTAAAAATGCGTATACTTATATAATAGGTTTAGGGAAGAAACTTGTACTATATATTTGTGGAACTTCAGTTCGAAAACCAACAAGGGATTTTATCTTTGTAGTTTTATTAAACATGTGTAGAAAACATAACTAAATGGATCGATATCGGAAGGATCAAATAAAACGCTACCAATGTCACCATATGTCTAAAACACGATTAAACTCGACACGTAGGGAGTCAAGCAAAGATCAAGTAAATGGAGATTCCTACAGATATATAGTCCAAGCTCTAAGCGCATCGACATATCTACAACGAGTTCGGACTCCGTAACCTACATTAAAACCCACTACTAAATAAAATTTCAATGTATATATATGATGCATGTTTGTGGTGGATGCTCATATCATCAATAATCATAATAAAGAAAACAATCCTAACAAGCTCACAACTAAACACATGGCACGTGAATCGAGACACAATAATAATAATAAATAAATAAAAATGCACTCATAGATAATTAGATAATAATAAATAAATGAACATAAATAATACCCAAAATATAAATTAATAACATAATTATAACATATAAAGTTACGGATAAATATGAGTAAATATCAACATATACTCGTGTTAGTAAACATATACATAAACAATTAAATAAATATATAATAATTTAATAAATAAATAAATAGTTAATACTCATTAATCATGAATATTAATAATATTATAGTTATACAATAGAAGAATACATAATTAAATATAAAAAAATAATAACATAACAAGAAATGAATGATAATAAATAAATAAATAAAATAATAATCAAAAAAATAATCATAACATCAAAATATGCTAAATCATATGAATATGCATTTCAACTAATATAAGGGTTCTCAAATTACCGAAAACGGTACAAAAATGGACAAAAATTGTCCGAAAATAACTTTACTGGGTCAATTGAGCTAAAGTAAACCGAGTTGGGCCAAATCAACTTGGTCTTGGTTAAATAAACTACTAGGTTGGGTTGACTAGGCTAGTCTGGATTGATGGACATGGACACAGTCTTGGACTGGTGGACTCGGGTAGGACCAAGCGTACTTGAAGACGAGCAGTTAGATACAACACAGGCAAACGGATCCGGCACTGGGTAACTGGTGCTCGTCGCCAAAACAACGATGACGGCGTAGCGAAGGTTGGTATTAGTCTCAAACAAAAGATCTCGACAAGGGGAAACTATCGAAGTGGTCAGCTTCATTGGAAGACACCCGCTAGTGACAAAAAATGGCCCGAAAGGGTGGCAACGGCGGCACCGGTAGTGATGGTGGGTATGGATTGATAACCGGTTGTGAGGTAGTCACGACTGTACCGATCCGGTGGCTGGAGGAGGGTCAGGGTCTCACAGGCGATGAGCCAAATTGGCCGCGGTGCTTAAGGTTAAGATCCTCAAAATCGTGTGAACTCTCTGGAAATCAAAGGGTGAAGCCAAGGCTGAGTGTATGGCTCAGATCTTACCATATGGCACGATCTAGATGTCCAACAACTCATGGACTAATGGGGTCTACCTATGGGTATATGCAATATACATATGGACGGAAAGCTCGAATCGAGACCGTCTAAAGTAAAAACTGACTTGAGTCCTAAAAATAACTCTATATGCGGGAATCGAGGTAAGAATGCTAAATGAGCCTCAAAACCTTAAACTCAATCGGGTAAAAAAATCTGTTGCTCAATCAAGTTAGGCCCATAGAGACAATCTGGTAATCTGAAATCTCTAAGATACATGGAAATGAAATACTTTAAAAATTCTAAACAGATATTAAATACTTCAATGGCCTAGATCTAGGCCTAAAACATTGGTTAAATCATAAAAATCATATGTATACCTCATGTATACATTAATAACTCACACTCTGTTGTAACCTAACTCAAACTATCATCTGTATGTCCGGCATACTCAATTAGTATAACATGCTCATATGACCATTTATGCCTCATAATCATATTCTTAAAATTGGTCTAAATCGAACTCGCTTGAGCTGACTCAAGACTAGCCCGAATCGGGCAACCTACATGCGGGAAAACCTAACCTAAAGATGGGTTTTACATATGAAATCATACATTACATTATATTTTATATAATTATTTAATAAAATCAAATCTAATAACTAAAGCCTATCTCTAATATAAGTCGTGTATAATGCAACATCTTACCTAATTAAATATAATAATTTTACTGAACTCCAACTTTAAAATTGTTGTGTCATTTATTTATATTCCACGTACATATAACTTTGTGTGGAAGACCTATCTAAGTCGTGGAACACGCCCTTGACAATAATTCGAGAGACGTGCATGACTTCACAATTCCAGTGTTTCAAGCCAGCCCTTGTTCACATTACCGAAAAAAAACTGCAAAAATATTAGATCTCGGTTTCCATTCGTTGCTCAAGCCTCAAAGTGAAATTATTTGACGCATGTGTACCTCAAAAACTCAATCATGGGACAGTTCAAACCATTAGTTCATCCTTAGAAAAAAAAGGTCATCTTCTCGTTTTAGTTTCTTTCCCCCTATTTTTTCACCTTTCCCCGTTCTCCTCAATGCCAATTAACTACTTCCCATTCCACTGTAAATGCAATCATCTTGTATTCCCTAAAGCTCTATTGGATTAGCATGGGAGAAATGTAAATGACATAAAAAATTTTAATTTCCAACTATTAAAATTAGTATACATATATTATATTTTTGAAAAAATTAATATTTTTATCGTATGTTTTGTATGTAAATTAATCATGATTGCCTTATGTGACTCAATTATATACACTCTAATGAGCAGAAAAAAGATTTCTCTTTTTTCTTGTCTAATCTATTAGATAAGAAAAAGTGGGGAAATTTTTTTGCCCATTATAGAGCCCATGGGTGATCACACAAGGTAATTATGATTATTTTATACTTTTTTTAAATATAATTATTGTTAATTTTTATATAAAATAATTAACTTAATAATATTTTTTATAAAAAAATATTAAATATAACTACTCTTGATAAGGTTGATTATTTTTAAAATTTTATATTATTTATATTAATTTTATGCCAACGAAACGGACGGAGGAATGAAATATATTAGATATCCTCCCGTGAAGAAATGTTGGTAGCAACTGACATCATAACCATCGTACGATTTGGCCGATTTTACGAGAGATAGTGAAAACTTTCAAAAATTTTATTTAACACCGCAAAATTATTAAATATAGGTGATTTTATGTTTTCATTTTAGTTCACGCCACTGAGATCCAGAGCTCATTCAAATTGACATTTCTTTGTACAATTATTGATTTATTTTCAGAAGAAAATTTTAATAACTATTACCATGAAATACTTTAAATGTCTTTTGAAATTAGATATTTAGCTTACGTTAACACAATTTAAAATTTGATTAACTCAATGTTTAACTCAAGAAAAGTTCGACTTGGTACTTGTCTTGGAGTCAAATGAGCAGAGTCTAGGCTTATGCTGCTTGACCCATTTCATTCAAAGCTTGTTGTTTTATGATAAAAAGATTTTGTGCTATTATATTATGATATATTTCGTTCCAGGAGTTTGAGTAAAACTATAAAAGTGTTGGATGAAATAAGCATTTTTAAAAAATGCATGACTATATTATTCTTTATTCCTATTATATTAATGTGAAATATCTTAATTTTAATATTAAATTCCTGTATAAATTATAGAAAAAATAGTACTTTAAACAAAAATCAACCTAGCTCCAGCCTGACTCAAATTCAAATCCATTTGAATATTAATTAGCTCAACATAACATTTAAATTAAACAAATTTAATTTGAACTAAGTAAATTTAGATATCATGTAAGACTTATAACCCATCAATAGTAGCAAATGAATATCATCGTCCTCCTCAGGTTAACCAGCTAAGTGTTAGGGATGAATTCAGGTTATATATATATAGAGAGAATTGATGCTATGTGCTACCATGTTTGGCAGCACATAGCAGAGGGACCATTAGATTTCAATCCAACGGTCCAAAACCCACCCCCAATTCCCTACCCCCTTTCCTTTTTTCGCCTTTCCCTCCCCCCAGCCGGTTTCCACTGCCCCCGACCCCTCCCGTAGCTGCCGTCCCCCAACGCCCCTGCTCGCAGTCGCGGTGCCCCCCCTTGTGTTGCTCCCCCCCCCCCCCCCCGGGCCTCCACCTTCCTCCCCTACCCCCGCCCGCAGCCGTGAACCCCCACGTTTCCACCCTGCCCCGGGTGCCACCTTCAGCTCACGGTTGCCCACGCTTGGCCATTGTCGCGAGTTTTCTAGCTAGCCCACCCACGCCTGAGGCGGTGACAGTGTTGGCGAGCGGGCAGTCGGCGGTGGTGGGGTGGTGTTGCAAAACAAAGGCGGGGGGGGGTGAGAAGAAAACAAGGAGGGTAGTTTCGTAATAAAAACTTGACTCGAGTCGAGATTGAATCAAGTTTTTATTATGAAATAAATTTAAAAAAAATAAAATAATTTTGTAATAAAAATTTGATTAGAGTTAGGATCAAGTCAAATTTTTATTAGGAAATAAATTTTTTAAAATAAAATAATTTCGTAATAAAAACTTAACTCGAGTCGAGATCTAGTCAAATTTTTATTATGAAATAAATTTTAAAAAATAAAATAATTTCGTAATAAAAACTTGACTCGATCCCGTGCATGCCTGAGTCAAGTTTTTATTACGAAATTATTTTATTTTCTAAAAATTTATTTCGTAATAAAAATTTCACTCGATCCCGACTCGAGTCAAGTTTTTATTACCAAATTATTTAATTTTTTAAATTTTGTTTTGTAATAAAAACTTGACTCAATCCGACTTGAGTCAAGTTTTTATTACAAAACTACCCTCCCTTGTTTCATGAACGGGCGGAGCGCATTGCGAGCGGTCGGGCCGGGGGTGTTGGAAGATGGCACCCGGGGGTAGGGGGAACATGGGGGCCGCAGATGTGGGTGGGGGCGGGGAGGAAGGTGGTGGCCAGGGGGGTAGGCCATGGCTGGTGGGCGGGAGCGAGGCGGGGCCAGAGGCAGAGCGGGGCCGGGGGCAGCAGAATTCAGCCGGGGGGAGGGAAAGGCGATAAAAAAGGGGAAGGGGGGAAATTTGGGGGTGGGTTTTGGACCGTTGGATTGAAATCCAGCGGTCCCCTCTTATGTGCTGCATGTGCACTGCCAAACATGGTAGCGCATAGCATCAATTCTCTCTCTCTCTCTCTCTCTCTCTATATATATATATATATATAATCCAATCCAAATTTGAAGATTACATATATTTCGTTTATTATATCCGTATCTAATCTGAATTTGCCAAACCCATATTTGATCTTTATCCAACCTGATTAAATAAAAGAATACTAATTGTATGAATCATAATATAAAAATAAAGCAAAGAAAAGTATATCACCTATTTGGAGTGAGTACAAATTTGATCACCCCAAACTCATATCCTATTATGACCCAACCCAAAGTATAAAATAATTGACCCATATCATTTCTTTTATATTTAATTCTCACTAATAAATTGGATTTTACCCCATTAGTTATTAGATGTGAGACTAATTTTAAGAGTCTTACAGTCCACTAAATTTAGGAAATTTCACCCTTGAAGTTCCTATACTTAAAATCGGTTAACCGAAGTTAAACATCTATAGCATATTTTATTTAAGAAACCGGATCTTACCCCAGTATGTTCTAGGCATGTGACTAAGCTGAGGGATTTCTAAATGATTGTGAGATCCAATTTATTAATAAGAATGAATTATAAATCTTCAATTGTAATTAATTATTTTTAGAGAGATGACTTATGCTCATTAATTTATACTTTAGGTTGGGTTATTATAAATAGTATCAGAGCAACTTGATTTTGTATTGGATAGAGGGCTAGACATAACACTTTTAGTTAGGTTGTTGGTCATGTGCCAAAGAAAGACATAGGTCAGAGCTAATGACAAGTCAAATAGAGAAATTTTAGGGAAGAAATTTTTAAGGTGAGTGTATTGTAAAATCCATTAACTTAGTTTTACGTCTAATACTTACTAGTTTAACATCCAATTTATTAGTGAGAGTAGACTATAGATTTTTAACATCGGTTAACTACTTTTATAGAAATAAGTTAGACTCATTAGCTTTCACTTTTAGCCCACATCTAATCCATTCTATTATTCAATATAAAACCAAATTGGCTTTAATACAATAACGATTTAATTTAAAGTATAAATTAATGAGACTGAGTTAGCTTATCAAAATTTATTAACTAAAGTTGAATATATATAATCAATTCTTACTAATAAATCTAATTTTACCTTAGTAGATATTAGACGTAAAACTAGTACTGATCTGAATATTTTCGATATATTATATATGTAAAAAGTCTAAATCCAAACGGATCAGTGGACATCCAAACCCCTCGGTGCAAAAGGAAATCCACCTCAGTGAGGAGGACTAAGGCTTCAAAAACTTGCTTTCCTCGAAACTTCTCAAGTGTGAATGACAATCGGTCGGGTCAATACCACCTCATATTTTTTCCAAGGATGGTTCCAAAAAACTTGGAAGCATTAATGCGACTGAGAAGATTAATGAGGCCATACTCATGTATAAAACTCCCTTGCTATCTCTACCAGCTCCCATCATCATCTTCCCAAAGCAGGGCAGGAAGCTCCCAAACCATCGTGATGGCCTTCTTCACGACGACCAAAGACAATATCAACACCACCCCTTTACCACCTCCCACCATCTACCAAACACTTCGTGAGTCCTTCCGACTTCCAGCCCTCAACATCAAAGCCACGGTTGCCATCCTCCTCCTACTTCTCATACCCTCCACCATCCTTTTCTTCGCAAGCAGCATCGTCCTCAAGCCACTCTTCTCCGATTTTATCGAAAAATCCGTCCAAATATCCCATGCAGCTGAAGGAAGCCCAGAGTACAATGAGTTGGTGGGAGGGACCATGGAAGACATGAGGAAAATAATGGGGGACGAAGCACTCTTGTTGCTGGCCACTAACATCGTCTCCCTGGTTTCTGCCATAGCCACCATCTATGCCTCTGTTGCTGCTTATTCCGGTGAGGAGTTGGGCAACAAAGAGTTGTTCTCTAGAATAGCAAAAGGGTGGAAGCAGCCTCTTGTGACCTGTCTATACATCAAGCTCTTTGAGCTGGGTTTTTGGGTTTTCATCTCTATGTCGGTTGGTCTCACCTTCCTCCTATCCTATGCCTCTTCCACTTTTACTGTGATTGGAATCGTAGTCCTGGTTTTGGGCTTCGTCTTTTATCTCTACTTTGGAGTGATTTATGCTCTAGGACTTGTCGTCGCCGTGGTCGAAGAAGATTGCTACGGATTGGCAGCAATTGCAAGGGCTGGACTGCTCCTAAGAGGTAGAAAGATGGAGGCTCTTGCACTCAACCTCTTGTTTGTAGTTGTCACCATCTTCGTCTTCTCTTGGCCTTTCTTCCTCCCCGTGAGGCTCATGAGCTATATCGGAGGGGTGAGGTTGGGGCTCGGCTCTGTAGCGGTCGTCGGCCTCCTCCATTCTGCTGTGTTCACTGTCTTCTATTTCGGATGCAAGATGAGCCACGGAGAAGAAGTTCATGGTAAGGAGTTTCTGGGCTATACTCTTGTGCCCACAGCTGCCCACGCCGATTCTGCTCTTCTGTGATTGTAGCGTCCTGCTATCTGTAGTCGATGATCGAATTTGCAGTAAATAATGGAAATGCACTGTCTCCTAGAAGTGTTTTTTTTTTGTTTACTTATTGTTGTTTTTCTAAAAGTATATCCATGAAAGTTATAATGTACTTCCTTCAAATAACTATAATATACTAATATGAACCTTACAATATTTGCTGGAGGCGAGTAAATTTGATCTCATGGAATGGGAGGATAAATAATTGGTCGAGAAAATAAATGAGATTGGTTAATATCAATTTAAGTTAATAATTTCTGCTTGCCCGTTTGGTTGGCATTAAAAGAGCGGAAATGAAAAAAAGTTATAAGGAATTGAAATGCAATAAATTCAAATAACATTAAAATTTTAAAAAACTTCTCTTACAAGTTCAAATATTAGGAAAATAAAATAAAAATAAAATACTTTTTACATATGCATATTTCTTTCAAAATTTTATTTATTTATTTTTTGTTTTTCATAAGAAAATTTCACTTTCAAAAATTTTTATAGAAACTTGTTTTGACTAAAATAAAATTTCATTTGATTAAATTTTGGAGACATCCAACCACAAGAATATTTTTAAACTTTAAATTTTATATTCCTTAATGCAAATATAGTCTTTCATTCAAATCACACACACACACACACACACTATATATATATATATATATATATATATATATATATATATATATATATATATATATATATATAGGAAAAAGTTTATCTCAGCCAGGGGTTGAAAGAGTTTTTTGCCCAATTTTAATTTGGGCCGTCTGATTACAAGGACTGCCCAGATTTGTTAAAATAAAAAAACAAAACAAAAACATAAATGTATATCTCCTTTGAGTATCATTGGCAGCTAGGTTCCGGCCAGCCTTAGCTAGAATTGGCCAAGGGGCGGCAAAGTCCGACCAGTTACAGTCGAATATGCCCCGTCGTAGCTAGATTTGGTCGTGCCACCACATTTGGCTGCCCACCGGTTGGATCTTAGCAGTGAGTGGTCGGGTCCAATCCCTTGTGGCCGGTGCGGCCACGCTGCCGCCACTGACGCCATTGGGGGATGTGTTTTGGTTTTTAAAATTTTTTTGAAAATAATCAATGTGGGTCGTTCTTATAATCAGAGAACGTAGATTAAAGTTTGGGGCAGAAACCCCTTTCTGTCTTGGCTCACTTGATCAAGGGGCAGAAAAGTTTCTTGCCCCAAACTTTTATTTGGGTCACCTGATTATAAGGACGACCCAAGTCTATTGGTTTTTTTAAAAAAAATTTAACTTTAATATAGGCCATCCGATTAGAAGGACGTCGTAGATCTACTGGGAGGAGGTGGTCGTCATTGCCGCTCACCCGCCACTGTCACGATCCGCTCCCCACTCTTCGCCGTCATTGCCCCCACCCCCACCTCGGGGTGCTCCCATTCTGCCCGCCCGCCCTCACTCGGTCGTTTGCTCCCCACCCTTTGCTGCCACCCTTTGCTAACAACAAGATAAATGCACTTAGAATCTTGTGCAAAAATTTGTAATTTTGGATGAGTAAATGATACGATAATTTTCAAAGCATGATGATATACAATCAAAAGCATTTAGTTTAATGGATGATGTTGATAAACATATTAACCCATACCCATAATTATTTCAGCTTATAGTGTGCTTGGTTGCAATATTTTAAGCAATTTTATTAAGATTTTAAAAAATATAGGAATAAAGGGTTGGAAGAAAATTTTGGGCATGGGGAAATGCAAAATAAATAATGACTTCACCTCTCTTCAAAAGACATCATGGAAAAAGAAAAAGCTTTATTTGACAACATCCTCTCTTAATTTTTTTGACGCTTTGTTAACAGAAATCTTTAATTGTACTTTTTAAAATTTGATGTTCATTTCCAAACACAACTTTTCTATCTCTTCTAATTTTTTTATAAAATTTTTCAACTATCAAATTTTATTAAAACATGACATTAATTAAAATAAATTTTGTTACTATTTAATAATTAGGAATGACATGTTTTAGTCATTTAGACTACAGTTTCTAATGCTTATGCAGGCGAAGTTTAACTAAAAGATTTATGAGTAGTCAATAGATGGAAAAGTGCAATCACAAGAATTTTAGAGGAATAGAAGTCAAAAGTATTCCAGTTTTTAGTTTTTTTTCCAAATCTCCTTTTCTTCACAAACCCCATTGACGGTTTTCGGATTTTCCAATTAGGAGGAGACCGACTCTTCTCTAGGAAATTTTTCTCTATGTGCTGGGAAATTAGCTTATCTTGTTTGTGACATTTTTTCTCCAAAGCGATTGTATGACACGTTATGTCAATTGACCAGTAAACGTTTACTTGTACTTAGAATGTGGAATTCAAACACGCATATATGAGCTGTTTTCAAGAAATTGTATGTGCGTGTTTGGAGCCCTTGAAATAACATGCTTGTGACATTTTTTCTCCAAAGAAATTTTAGACATGTTATGTCAATTGACCAGTAAACGTTTACTTGTACTTAGAGTGTGGAATTCAAACACGCATATATGGTGGAACGCAGAAGATTTAAGTCCGTCACCCATTCTTGTCATCTTTACCACCTTCAAGCTTCAAGTTGATCTCAGCGTCTAAAAAAGCTTCAACAATAACATGGCCATCTTCACTTCTACCCAAGACAAGATCAAAGCCATCCTCGTCCTACTTCTCATACCCTCCACCATACTTCATTTAACAAACAGATCTGCCCTCAATCGTGTCATTGATGTAATTGTCAAATCCTACATGCTGCACCGTGTGGCTGAAAAAAGCCACGAGTGCCATGAGTTGCTAGGAGGGATCAGCAAAGAGGTGGTGGTCATTTTGAGGGATGAAGCACTGTTCTTACAGTCCTTCAAGATTGTTACCATGATTGCTGCCATAGCCACCATCTATGCCTCGGCTTATACCGGTAAGGAGTTGGGCATCAAAGAATTGTTCTCCAGATTTGCAAAATGGTGGAAGCAGCCTATCATAACCATTGTCTACAATCAGATATTAGAATTGGGCAATTTGGGTTTGCTGGCTTTGTTGGTTGGATTTGTTGTACTCCTATACAAAGCCGCCTCTATTTTGGTTGCAATCACAATAGGTCGGGGCATCGCGGCTTTTGTATATATAAGTTCATGGTGAAGATATTATAGATTTCATCACTTCAAGCAGTGGAAAAGATTAAATAAAAATGATAAAGTATTGATTATGTGCAAGTTCATATGCTAGTTCTTGTATAAGGTAAAAATAATAAATCATCATCACCACTCTATTCATAATTTAGGAATATTTCAATGTATAAGGAAGATATATAGGCCATATTAGACTCTAAAATTGGTTTCCCCCCGCCCCAAAGTATGGAAATAAAATTTGAAGTCTTTAGCTAGTTGACGGAAATATCTTTGCAAAAACGCCCTGAATAATATAATTAGGATATGCCCTATTTCTTTTTTAAACAAAAGTATGTGCTTAACATAACATAGGTACTCCATCGTTTTAAAAGAAAAGTATGTTCATAAAATTGTATATATTAATATAGAACCCATCGTTTCAACATTTAAAGAACGAAATAGGTGTGGTGTATTTTTTATATTATACTAGGCAAGATATTGCACAATACACAACTTACATTAGAGATAAACTCTAATTTTATAGATAAGCTCTAAATTATATAGATTATAATCATATAACATCTTTGACATTGACTTTAATATATACGTAAACTTTAATTGAATGAGAAGATACATAATAATAATTTATTTTATTTTTATTTCTATTATATTTCGTTATTTGAATCTACTACTTTTTATTAGAACTGCTTGAGCCCAATTGTGATATCAAGGCCAAATTTTTATTTGATTATTTAGTTAGTTGGGTAAAATTTGACCGATAAGGCTTAGACCATATATGATAATTAAGTAGAATTTATTTTAGATTATTAATTATCATTAATAAGGGAATACATCACTTAATTATGCATTTTTACGTATTTTAGTATATTTAGTATTTTTTGTGGGAAGTATTAAAATACCACTACAACCTATTATATAAAGCTAGAGAGAGGTCAACCCCTCTTTCTCTAAATAATTATGGTATTGACTTCTATGGGAGGAGAAGGGAAGGGATGACTAGGCCCGGTAATTCCATCATTTTTTTCATCTTCTTCATCAAACATCATCATATTTTAGGTGATTTGTGTGTAAAATATGCATACATCATGTTTTAATTTAATGTATATGAGTTTTTGGATGAATTGTGGTGTTAATAATTTGGTAAATTTCTTGTTTTGATGATGATATTGGTATGCTTCATTGAGTTCTTGGATATCGGACTCGTTGGACATTGTTTCAATAAAAAAGAATGAGTTCTACATGTCAACCTTGTTAAAATTAAGATTTTAGGATAATACTTATATTTTCTTGTAAATCATGATGGCATATAGATGATAAGTAATTGTACGATGATTTTATGGAGGTTTGCATGTTTGTAAATAAATTAACATGATAGTTGATTCATGTAGCAAGTTATATAAGTATACCTTGTTAAATTATGCTTTAATAGTAAAATTTAGTATAATAATTAATTGCATAAGAACATACCATGGGTATATGTTAAAAGTTGTAATTAACTTGTTAGCATATTTAGAACTTAAGTACAGTAAATTAACATTGAAATTATTAACTTTTACAAATTGTTTTTCACAGCAACTTAGCAACGCTACAACGCTCCAATCCAGCGCCGCAACATTGTTTATTGAATTTGAGTTGGAACGAAGCCAGCACCACGATGCTGTAGTTGGGCGTTTCAACATCGCAGCTTTGTGATTTTGTGAAGCATGTGATTTAAGTGAATGCCATAGTGCTGAAAGCCAGGAGTTTTGATCCCGCAAAACTCGTGTGATGAATGAGGTATACGGTGCCAGCGCTGCAACACTCAAAGCTCGTGCTTGTATACTTATTTTAACATTAATAAATGATTAATATATGGATTAATTAAATATAATTAAGTATTGTGAGTCATTTATTGATGTTCTAGGATTGTGTTGAGCTATGTTTAAGCGTGAATCATCTCATGCATAGTATATCATGTGAGTTTTAAAAATATATTCCCTAACATATATTTTTGGGTTTTAGGGCACGCTTGTTGTCTTTCAAGTAAAGTAATTCTATGAGGCTATTCACGGTACGTAAAACTTGTATGATATTATATTAATACATTGTATAACTATTGATGGGTGGGGAGAGAAGTAGGTTTTTAGCATTGGTATGTTGGACATATGTCGGGACTTTGTTTTCTCATTATAAGTATACACATTATATTAGAGAATGACTAAGTTGTTTTACATGTATAATATATAAATATATATATATATTTAGACCTGAATAAACATTGTGGGCTTATTCATAAAATTTAAAACACATTGTAGGCTTCTTAAGAATATTTTATATTGTAATATATATAGAAGGTAATACTTAACTAAAGAGGATTTACTACTATGATTCATGAATAATACTTTTCTTTTGAAGTATAAATAGTTTGGATAATATTATGCATGATAATATATGTTCAGACCAAGTAGGTGAATATAAAAATTTTATTATAACTTTATGTGGTCGTCATTATTTATAACTTATATATGATTATCTCAATATATTAATTAGTGGTATAACTAAGTTTTGTATTCTGAGGCTTTTTTTTGTATTTACAAGATTTTTTTTGGCATTATGAAATGATTAATAGTTATCTGCCATAAGAGATATTTTTATAATTTGAGAAATTATAAATACAGTGTTCGTCTTTGGGGCCTAACAATTTTTTGTCTCTTAGAAGTGCAAGAGATTAGAAGATCTCATGAGTATTTGCGAAATCATCATGGCATGAGGTATGATTTGTTTATTGTAAATATTTATCAAACGACTTGGTAGACGGTGGAAGTTTTATTTTCATGTTACAATAAAATATTTTAAAAATTGATAACTTTTTAGTTGATGATCAATACTTTTGTCATTAATTACCATATAAAAGTTTCTTATTTTTTTCATACTAACTAAATAGAGCCTAAAAACTTTAGCATCACGATATTGGCATTTGACATCGGCTTAAGCAGACAATAAAGATAGAGTATAATACATTTGGTCGGGTAAAGGCCAGTTTCATATGAAAGAAAGATGAACCAAAAAGTCCACGGACTCGCCTCCCTTATCTGTTTTAAGTTTATACAAAATGTATAATTAAAGAGCTACTTTTTTTCAACGCAATTATAGAGTTGCTTGAGTGCAATGTCATTGACTTTATATATAACTAATCCTCAATCAACTCGCTTAGGTTATGATCATATTATTAAATTATTAACACTAGTTAGGTAAGATGTCACATGACTAATTATATTACAAATAAATTAAAATTTTATAAATAAGATCTCATTTAACAATTAGATAGAGTATAATAATATGACATCTTAGATATAAATTCTTGTTGACTTTTAAATATATATATCGTAATTGAACGAGGAGCCCTATGTACATGTGATACACCCCATATAGCTTATTTGAGCGGCTATACTTTTTATTTTGAACAATTAAGTGGCTCCCACAATTCAAAGACTACATCCATAAATAAAACAATATATAATAAAGGTAATTATAAAATTTCAACACAATCTAATGTTTCTAAATTTTTATCTTAATTATCAAAATAATTGTAATAAAAATTAATTTTAAAATATTTATGAGTTTGTGCATCTTTTAAAAATTTAAAAGTAGCCATAATGATGTAAAAAAATTTTTTTATCAACTTCCTAGTTATGTACTCTACTTTTAATATATATAAATATTATTTTTTAAACCCACTAAAAATGCTCAAATTAAATATGTAGCACATATAAGCTACATGAGGCATAAGTCATATAAAATTTTCTCTTGAATGAGAAGATAAACTACAATAATTTGATTTATTATATTTTTTATTTTTGTTGTATTTTTTAATTAAATCTCTTACTTTTAATTAGATAGCAATATTAAATTTCCATTTTCTTAATAAAAAGTAGATTATTATCCATATATGAGCTGTCTCGCTCTTTTTTACTATAAGGTCTTACAACCAATTTGGCTATATAAGAGTCAACAAAGAATACCCAATCAACAAATAAACATGCATAATTGAAATGACCTATTTATTATTAAAATTCTAAAATTGCCATCGTAGGCATTTAATGAGTAGTAACTTCAAGTTGATTAGCACCTTATAGCTGATTATTACTCTTTCAGGCCTACCTTTGCAACGTTTATCTCAATTTATTTCCTTTAATGATCAATGGCCAATATGCATGGTATCGCCTAAAGTCAAAAAATTTCTTTTTCAAGCGCCTAAAGTCAAAATTAGCATCAACAATGGCCAATGGAAAAGTTTATGCAAAAATTGAATTGATTGACAGGATTTATTGAAGGTTTTTTTGTTCTTTTTTGTTTCACTCTTTCAAGTAATGAAATATCGTGTAGAGCATTCGCTCGGTTTATTTCCAAACCGAATTTCCAAAATGGGTATCTATCACCTAAATTTCACACATAATTGAAATTGAAATTATACTAAAACCAAACCAAAATTATTCAAAGCTGAAATTATTAAAACTATATTAAAATTAATTATAATTTTTATATTAAATAGGCTTAAAACATGAATTAGTCATCATAATTATATTCAGAAGTATTCTACACATATATATTGTGTTAAATATTTCAAATAAATTACAAAAAATGAAAAAATAATATTAATAATCCACATAAATCATGAATATTATTTTTTGAAATTTTTCTTGTTTTTAGGTTGTTTTGCTTCAGTTCGGCACCTAACAGAATTTTCATGCACTTATAAAATTTACCCAAAATCCAAACAAAACCGAATTGAAATTTCTCCAAAATCGAGCTGATAATTTCAGTTCAGTTTGGTCGGTTATTTTATTTTGAATCGAAGTTTATTTAGCCATAATGAAATTTTGAATTATAAAAATATTGTTGGCTGCAGTAGACTCTAAAAATAGCTTTTTTCTTGAGAAAAATTGGTTTTCTCCATAAATAGTTCGTGGAAAGAGTTTTCTTGAGAAAATGCCCTTCACAGTAAGGTCTAAACTTAGTTTTTATTGCTTTGGAAAAATAAAAGGATCTTCTTTTTAATAAGTAGAGTAATTATACTAAATGACACCATTTTCGGACATTATGAGATTAATATAAAAGCTATGAACATTTTAAGATTTAGGATAAGGGTTGAGGAGAAATTTATCTTCTATTTAATTTATACTTCTTTCACTTGCCTATTTTCAAAGTGCGTGACTTCAGCACCTAACTTCCAATTTTACCTAAAGTTGTCCATGGGAAGAGTTGAGCTGCTTTTCGCTTAGGGAGCTGCTTTTTGCTTAGGGTTTGTTTGGTTGGCTTCAAAATGGTACAAATTAAAAAGATCATATGAAATAGAAATGCAATGAGATATAATAACAAAATATTTTTAAAAAAATTCCTTATACATGTTTAGATAGTAAAAAAGAAGATGAAAATGAAATATTTATGTCCACGTGCATGTGCCTCTTAAATCTTTCCCCATTTTTTGTTTTTAATAAGAAAATATTGTTTTATAAAATTTTTATATAGACTTATTTTTTCTAAAATAAAAAAAAATTGTCTAAATTTCAAGACATCCATCCATATACAAGAAAATTTTTGACCTCTAAATTTTACATTTCTTTCTAGCAATTTAAGGGCAACCAAAGAGACCTTTAGTTAAATTTGATTTGTTTTACCTTGAATTCAAGTTGAACATGTCAGCATTCAAATTGATTTGAGTTTGAGATGGATACGAGCTAAGCTTAATTTGTACTTGCCATGACATTAGCTTTTATAATCTACAGTAATTGTTTTAAAATATTTAAAATTCTCAAATATGCATGTTTTTTGATGCAAAATAATATAGTACTTATGCAATAAAACTTTGTGTTCTTAAAATTATTATCGCGTCATGTCTTTTTATCACCCTTGTGTTAATAAAGAGAGAATTAAAAATTGCGATCTTATGTGAAGTAAGAGATTAAACAAATCAATATACAATAAAATAAAAAATTATATTAAATTATCATAATCTATCTCTTAAATCTCTAAAATAATATCTATTGTTTGTTCATTCAATTTATCTATAATTATAAAGTTAGGTCTAAAATAGGACTCCAAACCCAATGTTCTGCACATATTCACTTTATTTAATTTCATTATAAACTCTGAATCGAGCTTTACCTATAACTTACAGTAAACAAATCGTACCTTAAATTTAGTGACAATTGAGTTTAACCGAGCTTTTTAACTGCTTATGAATATTCCCCTTAATTGACAACGAGTAGGCACCGAGAACTTATTAAATATATGTGACAATTTTCTTCTTCCAACGCGGATATAAAACATAACTCCATTTGAAAGTTCTACTCCAAGGCTTGTTCAATCGCATTAGACTGGGTCCTCGCTAATATTTCCAAAGGGTTGCTTCCAAGAAAATTTCATTGCTGCAACTTGGAAGACTACGACAAAACATTATTTATAAGCCTCTTCTTTGTTTTCTTCACCACCTACCTTCAAACATCTCCAAGTCCAAACCACCAGCAGCGGGAAGATCACAAACCATCGTCATGGCCACCTTCACCGCCAAAGACAACATCAACACCACCCCTTCGTCACCTCCCACCATCTCCCAAATCCTGCAACAATCCTTCCGGCTTCCAACCCTCAACATCAAGGCCACGGTTGCCATCCTCCTCTTCCTTATCGTACCCTCCACCTTACTCTTCTTAATAAACAACTCTGTCATCAAGTCGATCGCCCTTGATGTGTTTGTCAAGACCATCCAAAAGGACAGTGTGGAACCAGGAAGCCCGGAGTACTATGAGCTGCTCGCAGCGATTAGGAAGGACATGGTGAGAATTTTGGCGGACGAAGCACTGTTCTTTCTGGCCTTCGCAATTGTCTTCCTGTTTGGTGCCGTAACTACCACCTACGCCTCTGCTGCTGCTTACACTGGCAAGGAATTGAGCATCAGAGAGTTGTTCTCCAACACCATAAAAGGGTGGA
>JAURVB010006093.1:0-19322 GCA_033002965.1 Piper betle | reverse complement strand
CAGTTTCAAGACTTTTCCGTTACCGGACAGCCACCTCCAGCCATCTCGACCACCCACACATGTTCCCCTTGCCGAGATCTCCATTTTGAGACTGCCCACGACCACCGTCGCGGCTGCGATTGCCGCCGGAGACAACGCCACACCCGTGGCAATTCCGCCCTCTTATCGGCCTTTTTCTGGCCCACCGATGGCCGAACTCTGCTGATCATCACTACTAGCATTTGCATCTTAACGCCCTCTATCGATCCAGTCTGGTTGTGAAGCCGTGTCATCGGCGGGCACCGGCCGATTTGTTTGACCCGTTTGCTCGTGGTCGCGTCCACCCTACCTCTGTTCCCTTCCGCCTGCCCGTGCCAGAGCTTGCCAGTCTAAGCCCGTGTCCGTGTCCATCAGTCCAGTTCATGTTCACCAAGTCAACGCAATCTATTTTCCAGTTAACCCAAACCGAATTGGTTAAGCCCATTCGACTTGGTCACGAAAAACCCCATTTTTGGGTTAGGGTTTTACCCGATTTGAGTTTTTGCCTATTTGGGCCAGTATCGAGTCTGTTTGAACGAGCTCGAGCCAGACGAATTTTAGCTACGTGGTTGTATGAGCATGTTACTTGGATCGAGGTCAATGTAGCGTTTAGTATCTGTTTGCAATTTTCTTGGTATTTCATTTACATGGAGCATAGGAATTTTAGATCATTCGATTGTGTCCTTGTAGGCCCAACTTGATTGAGTTCATGGTTCGAGGCACATTTACCTTTCTTACCTCTATTCCTGCCTATAGAGTCACTTTTTTCGGACTTGAGTTCGTTTCGACTTTTAATTGTCTCGATCCTAGCTTTCCATCTAAATGTATATTACAATACCCATATGTGGGCCCCAGTAGGCCACGAGTTGTCGAACGTTCAGAACGTGCCACGGGGCAAGATCTGAGCCGTACACTCAACCCTAGCTCCACCCATTTAATTCTAGTTATGTCAATTGACTTTAGATGTTATCACTCTAGTGCTGCCACCACTTTGGCTCGCCGCCGGTGCAACCCCAGCCCTCCTCCTGCCACCGGATGAATACGGCCGTGACCACCTCACGGCCGGCTATTGGTCCATACCCACCGTCACCATTGGCACAACCACATTTGCAATTGGTGACCACATTTAAATCACTATTCATCACCACTGCCGCCACCTTTTAGGCCATTTTTTGGAGCCAGCGAGCCACCTTCGACCGATCCAACCACCCCGACAGCTTCCCCTCGCCGAGATCTTCATTTTGAGACCACCCACGATTACCCCCCAAGATCTTCATTTTTAGACCACCCATGGCTGTGACCACAGCCATGGTCTTGATTGCCATCGACAACGTCAGCTCACCCAGAGGTGATGCCGCCAACTTTCGGCTGTTTTTCAGCCAGCTAGTGAGCTAGACTCAGCCGATCGTCACCACCAGCACCTCCATCGTGATGCCCCCTATTGATCCTGACCAACGGCAACCCCATCCAAGCCGCAGTCAGCATTTTTGCACGATAGGAACCGTCACCCTCGATCATGCTTGTGTTCGTGTCCACATTGTTTGCGTCCACGTCTGCATCTACTTACCCGATCTTTTCACCAGCCCGCCAGCCCATGTCCGTGTCTGCTAGTCTTGTTCAAGCCCACCCAATCAACCCAACTCATTTTCCACTTAACCCAGACCAGCTTGGATCAGCCCATTCAGTTCAGTCTGGTTTAGCATATTTTCAGGTTATTTTCGTCGGTTCTTACACCCTTTTCGGTTATTCGAGAACCTCTATATTAGTTTAGATGTATATTCACATGATTTAGCATGTTTAGATGTTATGATTAATTTTCTTTATTATTTATTTATTATTCATGATTGTTTACTTATTTATTTATTTTTTAATTTATATGTTTATCGTATATAATGAATGTTTACATGATTATTTGTTATTATTAATATTATATTTACTTATTAATATTAGTCTTATTATGTTTGCTAAATTTTGTGTATGTGTGTGTGTATATATATATATATATATATCAATCTATTTGCATGTTCGGGTGTATTTTATTATTTATTTGTATTTAATTATGTATTCTTGTATTATATAACTATGATATTATTATTATTCAAGATTACTGAGTATTAATTATTTGTTTATTTATTTATTTATATATAGAATTATTAATTATTTAATTATTTATATGTTTACTAACACAAATATATATGCTATTTACTCGTGTATGTCGTGTACTAATATAGTATAATTATATTATTATTATTTTGATTAAAGTATGATTTAGGTTCATGCCTTTATCATTTACCTAATCATCTATGTCTGACTTTATTTGTTTATTTATTAGTATTATGTCTCGATTTATGTGCGAGGTGTTTAGTTGTAGCCTTGTTAGCACTATTTTCTTTAAACCTTTTCACTAAACCTATTATATAAGTATGTGCATTAGGTTCATGTATTTATTATTTTCCTAATCATCTATGTGTGTATTTATTTGTTTATTTATTATTATTATGTCTCGATTTACATGCCAGATTGTTTAGTTGTAGCCTTGTTAGCACTATTTTCTTTAAGCCTTTTCCCTAAACCTATTATATAAGTACGCGCATTTTTATGGATTTCATGAATAAGAGAGTGAGAGGTATGAAGACATGTATAGACCACAATAGTATTCCTTCAAACCTTGAGGTAGTGCGTGTATGAGGGTATTGTGTAAGGTAGCAAATTTTTAGAATTTGTGCCACTAGCTTAACTCTACGTTTTGCCACTCGAGTACTGTGGCGGGTGAAATATTGATGATGTGTGGGTATAACCATTGTATGTATGAATATGAACATTAGCCATGCATGCGAGCCGGGACAAGGTTAAGTATGTTTGCTTACCGCCCAATGTGAGGTAATCTTGAAGTTTCATATATTTTCGTGGGTAATTAAATACTGATTTGCCAGATTGTATTAGCTATTTTTCGGACCAATGGCACTTGTTATTGACATTATTTGTATAATATATGTAGGTCTTTCAAATTCTGAGTTGACTTTGGTGGAAGGACAGATAATTGCTATACACACTTGAACTTGGTGCATTCATTTATTTTTCTTACTATTACATATATTTGTTGTGTTTTGATGTGTATTTAATAATGTCCTCCATTCTCATGACACCAAGCGGGTAATTTCGATTTATTTTTTCGATCGAGTCTTACCGACCAACAATTTTAGACATGTCTCAATTTGAACATAACATTTTTGATTCGGTTCTTAGGTGAACAAAAATTGGGGTGTTATAGTTGGTATCAGATCCATTTCTTGGTCAATTGAGATTGAAGACTTTTGTTTTAAGCCAACTGTGTTTCATTTGGTATTTGTTATAAGATGGATATGAGATTATGATTTTAGAAGATGCCAGTATGGTTCTCATAAGCATGTCATGGTAAGCTTAGAGACACGCCTTCACTTTTACTGTGCCAAAGATTTGGATGACTTACAAGTGTCCACATGCTCAATTAGCTGAGGTTGAGTTAGATTGTGACCAGGTGTAAAGCCCGTGACTTGAGTTAGAGTTTTACGTTATTGAACCAGTCGGTTCAACCGTTGGTTTGAGTCGAGTCAGTTTCATGAACCGCGTGCTGAGTCGAGGCCAACCGTGATTTATGAGCGATGAGAGTCAGGTGTACCTGAATATATGATGATAACGTCGAAAGATGGTGAGAAATGAGTTATCAGAATATATAAAAGTATGTAGCATTTTTCTTTTTATGTATTTGATCATAGAAATAGTTTAGGCCAAATAACACATTAGGGCGCGTTAGATCATATTCAGGTGGGTTATTAGTTATAGAGCATGTCATATGGATGTTGTGGTGTTTGTTTTATTTTATAGAATTTTCCTATATTTTTCTAGATTTTTTTAGGATTTATTACGAACTAGTTATTAATTTGACTCGGTAGGAACCGAGTCATTACTTATTTTATGATTTTGCCATTGGAGTATTTCATCTCCTTTCCCGACACTTCCCCAACCAAACCCAATCGCCACCGATGCTGCACTACCGCTGATCGACCCCGCCCCGCCTTGTTGTGCTGCCTCGACCAACCTAGGCCACCGTCATGCCACCACGATGCCGGAATCGCCCCACAAGCTGCGACACTCCCCTTGTCGATTCGCCACCGTCCGGGCCGCACTGCTGCTGATGTAACCCCAACGACCACCCCCTTGACCTCCCCCACATTTCCCCCTTACCTAGCGCCGCCGTCGAAGCTGGCCGTGGGCTTGATCGGAGCGACCGACTGCCCTGACTGAACTCGACGCTGCCGCTGGCAATATCGCCGCCGCGGTCTCCCTTGCCGTCACTACCATTGGGACGAGCTCGCCGAGATGGTGCTAAACCTTACCCCCAATTGCCCCGCCAGAACAGTCGCTAGAAAATTGCCAGGACTATCGCCGGACAACCGCCAGAGGTCGCCGAAAAACCGGATTCACCAAAATTCATTGAAATCACCTGATCTTCTACCAAATCCCTCCGATCGCACCCTATCAAACTTCGGATGCCATAGGGTGCCGAATTCGAGCCACGGATCATGCAAGGCATAATTTATTCTAATTTAATTATTTAAAGGTATTGATTATTAGAATTGCATGCCAGGATTGGTGAATTGCATGTTGTAATTAAATATTATAAATGTAGATTTGATTAAGGATAAAATATGAAATTTGTTTGATTGAGTGGTGTTAAAAGTGGAAGCTAAGAAACTAATTAGGGTAACTGAGTAATAATCATGATCTAATGCAAACTATCCTAAGTAGACTTGCTAGAATTGACATAGGTTGATGTGATTGTGATTGATGCATGATGGATGTATGCCTGATATAGGATTTATGACTACATCATGAGCGGGCGTTAGTATTTAGTTTTGATATGTAGGTACGGAGTAGGAGCTCGCTGCCTAGGCGCGAGGACCCGATTGGAGCTTCTGCCAGGTCCGTTTAGGACTCGTTCTCTGTTTTACACTATTCAATTGTGTACTTGATTTATCATATGCAGGATGAGCTAAGTGGCATTTTATCAAATCCCACTTAACTCGGGCCATTTAGCCAATAGTTGTCAGACATTCAAAGGGTACTAAAGGCGTAAGTACCCAAGGCCTTCGTGCTCAAGGCCTGAAGTAATATGGAGGGTGTAGAGGGTAGAAAGGAATGAGATTTGATGCGAGAAGTGATAGAGAAATGGCCAAGGTATGAGAATGAGAAGGAAAGGGGTACGCTGTCAACCCGATGGCAACGGCTCCCATATATGCCCTGATGAGAGTTCTTGAGGAAGCATATGGTTTTCATTCAACAGGAGAGTTTGCTCTCCTATGCCAGATTGATATTAGTTATTTTTTGGGCCGGTAACACTTGTTACTAATGGTTTTTCTATATATATGTAGGTGAGAAATGCGAGGGATGAAAGCTGTCGGGACTGCGGAGGAGCAGCACAGAAACGCGCACACATGTACCTGCCGCGTGTAATGTATAATGATGGTGTGTTAATGCTATGTGAATGATAATTATGATGTGTTTGTCTGGATGAATTGCTTATTATTAAACGAAAGGATAAATGTGAATGAGTAGGGAGCCTTGGAGTGCAGACTCGGCTCAGATGAAAACAAATGAGATAATGATAGGATGCCATGGTAGATTGTTATGTATTATATTGTTTTGATAAAGTATTTATATACCCTTGTTGTGGATAGATTGGCCCTCATTGCACTTTTAGGAGAAACTTTGTCCATTTTTTAGATATATATGTATACATATATATATATATATACATTTGGTTTCTCATTTATTGTTTTGTCTTGTTTTTGCTTGTACGTCATGGCATGCATGTAGGACCGCGTTAGAACCCAATTGTTCCCATTGATGCATTTCATTTTTGCATCTCCATCTTGAGATGCCGAGGGCAGATCCAGGTCGGCTTAACTGAACCAGTAGATTAGCGAACGGTTCGATCACCGGTGACATTTTTGGGTCGGTTCACGGGTGAGCCGAAACAGGGTGTTACACCAGGACTACCTAGAACTTGGGCGACCACATTGTAGCATTTGTCCATCTTTAGTATGCCACCACATCAGTCCTTCCTTGGGACATGGTGTACATCGCAAGACAAAATTATAAGAGATAAGACAAGTGGGGAGCTTGCTGTATGAAGATAGTCATGTAGTTATGTGACACATGAGCATGGACCATTGAATGCCTTAAACAAATCCATTGGGCATAGTTCGAGGTCTACATTGGGGAAAATAGGCCTTCTGTAAAACCTCATTTTTGGGTTAGGGTTTTACGCAATTTTAGTTTTTCCTTGTTCAGGATAGTGTCGGGTCAATTCGACTGAGCTCGAGGTAGACTAATTTTCAGAATATGAGTATGGGGCCGAGATGGCCATATGAGCATATTATGGAGGCTAAATATGCTTGCCTTGCATAGGATAGTTTCAGTTATGATACTGTATAGAATGGGTTATTAGTGTATACATGAGGTATACATATAATTTTTTATTAGTTAGCTAGGATTTTAGGCCCAGATCTAGGTTGTTGAAGCGTTTAGTATCCGTTTGGGATTTTCTAGGTATTTCATTTGCATCTTAGATAGGAATTTTGGATCATTGGATTGTGCCTTGTGGGCTGAGCTTGATTGAGTTGAGGGTTCGAAGCCCATTTAGCCTTATTTGCTCTATTCCTATGTATAGAGTCACTTTTATTACTCGAGTCAGTTTCGACTTTAGATAGTCTCGATCTGAGCTTTCCGTCTATATGTATATTACACATACCCATAGGTGGGTCCCCCTTTATCTATTTATTTGCTTGCTCGGGTGTATGCTATTATTTATTTGTATTTATTTATGTATTATTGCATTGTAGAACAATGATATTATTATTATTCAAGATTAATGAGTATTAACTATTTGTTTATTTATTTATTTATATAATTATTAATTAGTTAATTATTTAAATGTTTACTAACATGAGTATATATATGAGATTTACTCGTGTTTAGTAGTGAATTTATAAAGTATAATTATATTATTATTTTTATGATTAGAGCAATATTTATGCTCAAGTATTCATTATTTACCTAATTATCTATGAGTGTATTTATTGGTTATTTATTATTATTATATCGCGATTTACGTGCCACGTGTTTAGTTGTTGCCTTGTTTGCACTATTTTCTTTAATGGATGTATTAATGATATGAGCATACACTATGAGCATGCATCATATAAAGATATTAGTATTTTACTTAGGAGTGGGTTCCGATGTTGGTCTCAAAGTCTGAGCTTGCCGTACATATGTCAATATGCTGGGAGCTTGGACCACAGGTCCGTAGGACTCTCCCTCTCTGCTTGACTCCTTGTGTGTAGAGTTTAATCCTGTTTTAGACATGGACGACATCGGCCATGTTTTATTGGATCTCTTCGATGTGGAGCCATTTAGCCATGCTTATACACATGTTTAATAAAACTAGAAGGATGAGATCTCTTGTTAGTTTTCGAACTTAAGCTATAGAAATATATGATATAAACCTCTTCTTTAAGCATATTATATGAGTGGTATGGAGATATCTATTGTAAAGACTGTGAAAAAATAAAATAAAATAATATATTCGACGTGGTCCGGGAAGGACCGAACGTTGGAGAATTATTATTATTCTCTACCCGGTTAATATATTTTATTATTTATCCGGTTAAATGAAATACGGGTGTAGGGGTGTTTTCACATACCCTAGCCGTCATTTCATTTTATTTTTATGAGGGACGTCCTCCTCACCCTATCCTTCGTTCACATTTTCTTCTCCTCTTCCTTACCGGTGCTGACTTCTTCCTCTTTGCTTGGGTATCCTTCCTATCTCCCTCTTCTTAATTTTCTTGCATGCATATTCTTTTTAATTGATAATAAGCTTGATAAACATGAGAATTTAAGTCTGAAATCAACAATAAACAACTAAAACTAAACTGGAAACTGAAATTCGCTATGGTCGATGAGTCTGAATTTTGGCAAGGTGGGCGATCGTAGGCAAGGGATTTCAAGGCAGCCCTCACACTCCTGACGGCCTTTCTGGTTGTTGGGTCGAGTGGGTGGCGTCACCTTGTCCATGGCTTCTGATGGGTGGCGGAATTACAGCTGTTACTGGGCGGAATTGCAAGGGGGACGAAGGTGATGGCGATCCTCTGAAATTGATGCTGTAATGGAAGATGCAGATGGGTAGACGCCGGTTGTTCTTCATTGACAACATCAAGGGTCTATTACAGCAGTTCCTGCCGCTGGCACAGGCCACTACAGGCGACCTTCTCGCTAGAATTCATGGCGGCGACGTGCAGACGTGGGGAGAACGACTCTACTCCCTGCAACGTCCAAAGGTGGCCAATTCTTCCTGGTTGATGACAGCCTGAGGTTGCTGAACCTCTGAATTGGTAGCAAGGTGCAAGAAAGTGGTCGTCTTGAGGCTGGAGAAGAAGAACAGGCCTGGTTTGGTGCATGACGGCCGCCTTGTATAGCTGCTGTAAAACATGGACTTTGGGCTTCATCTTTGGCTGTTTTAATTCGTTGTTGATGCCTTGTTGGGATGTTTATATGGTTGTTCAATTTGGGTTGCTGGGGAAGGTTGCATAGGGTTGAAGAAGAAGACATCAGATCTGGTTTTCGATGCAAAGAAGAAGGTAGGAGAAGAGAAGAATGTTGGGGAAGAAGAAGATAGCAGTTTTGTAAATATGGGTTGACTCAATACGGCTCGAGTTAAAAATAATACTAACTCGTAATAAATCTTTAAAAATAATTATTCTAATGGGTTATGGGTTAAAGTTGCTAAACTAATTAATTATTGGACGAAATCGACATTGACATAAGTAATAAAAAATACGGTAATGATAAACGGTCGATAATTAATCGGCATACTATAAGCGATTAATTTTAAATCGGATGTTTATAAGGGATTAATGAAATAAAGATTTCACCTTTACCATATTAAATTTAATATTAGGTAAATAAAGTGATTATTTTAATAATGAGTCAGTAAGGTAGAAAATTGGTTATTAAACTATAATCGGGTAAAAATCACAAGCATTGAACCTAAATAGCATAATGAAAATAAATAAAGTTCGAAACTTTATTGAGTTGAATAATTTAAAATAATTGTATTAGTAATATCTTTGAATTAGAATAATACAAATTATTTTAAATAATTTAATCAAACAACTTAATTAATTAAATTGCTATGAATAATGATAGCGATTAAAAATTATAACCGTAAACTAAATCATCAAGATCGGGGTTAAGTAATTATCATTTCAAAGGAAAATATACCTAATAATAGTAATTAAATATTTGTTTATAAGTTAATAATTATTTTATTATTTGTTAAGTGTGAATTATAATTTAGATAATTAATTTAAAATATACAATAGGATTTAAATAATTATGTCACATGAATAATTTAATATTTAATATTGTTGAAATTTTAATAGTGATATATATATTAGTCATTTAGTTGCATGCATTTCAACTCGAATAAAATTACACTTATGTCATGCATTTAGCACCCCCTAAAAGATTGAATACCTGCCCTAGGCCGAAAGGGGTAACAGGGCGCAGTGGTGCAAGTAGGCTCATTATGCACTTGTGATACCGAGAGGGTGAGTCAATGGTAAATATCGGTAACTACAGGCCGTGGGCCACGTAGCGTGTGTACGCATGCATGGGATGGTAGCTGGATGGGGGTGGCCACCCCTCCCAGCATATAATGAGCTCAGCATAGGCTCATAACAACTAAAAGTCTCTTGAAATGATAATAGGGATTATATTGACTTGTTTTATTTAATTATGCGGCTTAGTGGTTTTATCACTAACGCGGAATTGCCTCGGCAGTTGAGCAGCTTTGGACTGAAGAATAGAAGTGTGGTTGGTGCTTCTTTTACCAACCTAGGTATGGTGAATTGATAATAAATTGGACTTCCTTTTATTTTTCTTGTGTTATAAATGTGGCTATGGGAAGCGGTCTAAGACTGTGGGACGGTTATTTTATATATTGTCATATGCATCAGAACATGATTTATTTTTATGATTTATAAATTCTAGGCTTATTTGCAGTATTACAATTCATGTTCTGGAATGTTACGTTTACATTATTACATATTTTTAGGTAACACCCGGTCCGGTTCGGACGGGACGTTACATATATCAACCACACTAGTTGTAAAACCACATTTTTAGTTTAGGGTTTTACCAAATTTTAGTTTTCCCTACTTGGGTGTATCGAGTCGAATAGAGTGAGCTCGAGCTAGACTAATTTTTAGAATATGAGTATGAGGCCTAGACGGCCATATAAGCATGTTATGGGATCTGAATATGCTTGACATGCATAAGATAGTTTCAGTTATGATATAGTAGAGCATGAGTTATGAGTGTATATTGAGGTATACAAATTTGGTTATATATGTTAGCCTGGATTTTAGGCCTAGCTCTAAGCCGTTGCAACATTTAGTATCTGTTTGAGTTTTTCAGTATCTCATTGCATGCATCACAGGGATTTTAGACCATCGGATTGTGCCCGGTGGGCCCAGCTCGATAGCATTTAGGGTTTTGAGGCTCATTTACCCTTCCTGTGTCGATTCCCTCCTATATAGTCATTTTTAGCACTCGAGTCAATTTCAACTTTGGACAGTTTTGATCCGAGCTTTTTGTCCATACATATATTGTACATACCCATAGGTGGACCCCACAAGGCCACTGAGTTATCAGAAGCTTAGATCATGCCACGTGGCAAAATTTGAGCCACCCACTCAACCCTATTTTCCACCCAACAGATTTTTCATGATTTTCAAACTTTTATACAATTACCGCCGCCACTAGCAAGAACCCGGTCCTCCGACCACCGCCATAGTTGCCATCAGCAATCGAGCTTTTGATCGGGTATTCATTATTGCCGCCGCCATAGTTAGGTCTTTTTCATGCGCCGGCGAGGAACCTTCATTTTATTTGACTACCCACATAGCTCCCCCTCACCGAGATCTACATTTTGAGACAACCCAGGATGACATCCATGGCAGTGATCGCTGGCGGTGACATCGCCACACCCGCGCGGTGAGCACCTCCACTCTACAGGCTTTTTTCGGCCAGTTGACGATCGTCCTCCACTGGTCAACACCACCAGCAGCTCCGCCGTTACCTCCTTTGTCAATCCTGATTGATGGTGGCACCCGCCATGCCACCGTCAGCGTTCTCTGACGATGGGCACCGCCACACTCTATCCTGCTCGTTTGCCCAGTTTGCGGTCCACCTACCTGCGACCACATCCACCTGCCCGTGTCTTGTCCGCGTGATCGTGCCCGAGTTCGCTAGTCCGAGTCCACCCATCCTGTTCATGTTTGCTCAGCCAAGCCAGCCCATTTTCTAGCCCGGGTTGGTTCAGCACTTTCGGGTTTGGTCTTGTTCAACTTGGTTCGATCCGATTCGGCTTAGTTTTAGCTCATTTTCAAACCGTTTTCGTCCTGTTCCTCACCATTTTTGGTACTTCGAGAACTTTTATATTTGTTTAGATGCATATTCAAATAATTTAGCATGTTTTGATGTTATAATTACATTTGTTTGTTTATTATTTTATTATTTATTTATTATTATTATTATTCATTTTTTATTATTCGTGTATTTATTGATTATAATACATGTTTATACGATACTTATTATTATTAATGGTATATTTACTTATTAATATTAATCATATTTATGTTTATTAAATTATATATATATATATATATATATATATAGTTATTTATCTATTTGCTTCTTCACGTGGATGTGATTATTTATTGGTATTTGATAATGCATTATTGTATTGTGTAACTATGATATTATTAATATTCATTATTTATAACTATTAACTATTTATTTATTTATTTATTAAATTATTATATATATATATATATTTATTTATATATTAACTAACATAAGTATATACAAATATTTACTTGTGTATTTATATAGTGTAATTATATTATTATCTTATGAATAGAGTATTACTTATGTTCATGTTTATGTGTTTATTATTTATCTAATTATCTATGAGTGCATTTTCTTGTTTATTTATTCATTTATTATTTAGTATTATTATGTCTCAATTTGCGTGCCAAATGATTAGTTATAAGTTTGTTAGTATTGTTTTCTCTATTGTGATGTATTGATGATATGAGCGCACACCACGAGCAGGAATCATATAGAGATGCTAGTATTTTAATTGGTAGTTGGTTCCAATCTAGGTTTAAGAGTCTGAGCTCTCCGTAAATGTACGGATACACTTGGAGCTTGGACCATAGATCCATAGGACTCTCCCTCTCTGCTTGACTCCTTTGTGTCGAGTTTAATTGTGTTTTATATGTACGATGGCATTGTTGGTGTTTGATTGGATCCCTTTGTTGTCGGGCCATTTAATTGTGTTTTCTACACATGTTTAATTAAACTACAAGGATGAGATCCCTTGTTGGTTTTCGAACTGATGCTCCAAAAATATATGATACAAGCCTTTTTCCTAAGCCTATTATATGAGTACATGCATTTTGAGGGATTTCACGAATTAGACAGTGAGTGGTAAGAGATATGTATGAATCACACTAGTAGTTCTTCAAACCATGAGGTAGTGTGGTGTATGATGGTATTGTGTAATATAGTGCATTTCCGGAATTTTTGGCACTAACTTAACTGTTCCTTTTGCCACTCGAGTACTGTGGTGGGTGATATGGAAGATATGAGGGCGTAAGCATTCTATGTATGAATATGATTATGAGCCGAATATGATTATGAGCTGCATATGCAAGCTGGCACTTGCTTATGTATGTTTGCTTACCGCCCAGTGTGAGGCAATCTTGATGTTTAACAAGTTTTTATGGGTAATGGAATACCCAAATGCCAGTTTGTATTACTTATTTTTCGGACCAGTAGCATTCGTTACTTGACGCTTTTCATATAATATATGTACGTATTGAAAATCCTAAGTCAACTTTGATGTGTTTTAATGCTTATTTAATAATGTGTTCCACTCACATGACACTATGAGGGTTGTTTCGATCTATTTTATCGATCGAGTCGTACCTATCGATCGCAATATTTCTGATCTGGTTCTTAGGTGAACCGAAATTGGGCTGTTACAGATTGGTATCAAAGTCATGTCTTGGTCTATTGAGATGGAAGGCTTTTATTTTGAGCGAAGTGTGTGGAGTTGTCCTTAGCCAAACCAACTGATATTTTGTTTGGTTTCTATCTTAGGATTTCAGATGGTGTGGTCAATAAGACCTAAGCAGTGCAAGCTTGGGTGTTTGCGATTATAGTGGACTTCTGAGATGGATATGAGATCATGGTTTAGTAGACACTAGCAGGGATCCCACTGAATGTCGTGATAAGCTCAGATGCATGCCTTTGATATTATCATGCCAGAAATTTGGATGATGCAAGAGTGTCCACATGCTCAGTTGGCTACGGTTGAGTTGGATGGTGATTAGGAATACGTAGAATTTTTGTGACCAATATCTGAAGTACTTGCCTGCCTTTTGCATGCCACTACATTAGTCCTTCCTTGGGACAGAGTGCATATTGTGGACAGAGTCATCTGAAATGACACTAATAGGGAGCTTGGAGTATGGAGATACTCAGATAGTTTTGTTGCATATGAGCTTGGACCATCAAGTGCTTTAAACAGATCCATTAGGCATCATCCGATGTCTACAGTAGGGAAAATAGACCTTCAAGCTGATCTTTGTGGATGAAGGATGTGGTTATGATAGTGGAGCCACTGAGGTACTTGGAGCATAGATGACTTAAGATGGACCACTTCGAGGAGATAGCAGTGGATGATGATGAGTAGCGAGGTGGATCTACAGTCTCATGGATATTTCATGCCCCTCTTCCACTAGTGTATGTAGTGTACAATCAATATTGTTGGTTACTCTACACCAAACAAAGGCATGAAGACACAGAGCATAAGCGAGACTACCTTTGACTCACAGATTTAGATAGTTGATTGGATTTCACTTGATCTGCGAAGGCAAGATCAGTGATTGTTATTAAGAACCAAACAATGCTTAAGGGAATGGCCACACCAGATTTTTGGAGATACGTATAGGCTTAGCATTGGATCACCATTGTATGTGTCACCAATAAGATCCAAACCCCTCTGGATCAAACATGCATAGTTGGATAACTTGAGCTGAGCTAATAGCAGCTACTTCTAGGAAGATAGCCACATGGAGTTAAACATGCCAGAGGTAGTAATGAGTTTATGATGTACATGATCAGGATCAGATTTGCAACACTTGGATAGCACAACCGCCACCCGAGTAGCACAGCCGCTGTTCGAGTTGCACAACCACCGTTCGAGTAGCCCAACCATAGACCGTGATGCACAAACACCATCCGTGATGCATTACCACTGACCGAATAACACTACAGCCATCTGTGTTACCCAACTACCGACCATGTTGCACTGCCACCATTCGTGTTGCACCACCATCATTCGAGTGAATAGTTACAGTGAAAGTAACGGCCAAGTAGTTACCTCACCCTACAGGAGGACAACTACTTGAGGATTTTCTTAGCTTTACATAGAGACCGCATGTCACAACATTGAGAGCAGAGTTGGGTCAGAGATTGACGACAAGATACAGATATGGTAACATTTACCAGATAAAGGAAAGTTAGGCGCACTAGAATTATTTAGATGTGATGGCACATGATTGACTTCACCAGCCATCATGCATATCATCGCCTTGACCTAACATTCTCGGGTCAGATGTGTATTGCAAGATAGTGTTAGTGACAGTCTTATAGGTATCATCAAGCAGCATTAGTGATAGTCATCAAATGGATGTTCATGGATAGAAATAGAGAATATGATAGTATGATATCCAATGGGATAACCGCAATGGTCAAATGTTCAGTCAGCATAACAACTTCTGTCTGACCCACAGCCAGGGTCACATAGGTCAGACTATTAGCAAATGATCAGATATGCAGCTTAACTCATTTAGAGTTTTGCCTAGCCAATGAAAGGAGTTCGACATGTATTAGAATTTTGGCATAGATGATGGGTTTAGTGAAGGAGCGTCCATTAGGGAGATAGTGTTTTCTTTGTGCTTTGCCAGCATAATTAGGCCCTTACCTTGAGACATAGGATTTAGCCCTTACCCCCAAGTATATGAGGTACCTTCGTGATAATACTTATAACTTACAATGCAGGTAGCCGATGATAGACTAGTCTAAAGGAGACAACTACACCCAAGCTTGGAAACGACATAGGCAGAGACGTCAGTTAGACTAGATCATGTTGACTAGACAGAGGACATCAGTGTATGCTCATCTTGACTTATGGCTTTGCTTAAGAGTCTACCATAACAGTAGTAGTCATGTGAGTCAAGATTAGTCCTACAAATCGGTACGGGTATGGCAAGTCATAGACCACTGAAGAATGGATGAGACACATGTCAAACCTCATTATGAGTCCCCTGTAGACTCGAGGAGAGATAGTGGTCCTTTGGGTCATTCAAACCCCATCCATTTAGAAGTGCGTGACTAGTACGTTATCGAGAAACACATGCCTAATGTTAGTTGATTGAACTAGAGCCAATTAGGACATCTCTCTTACGCTCGTCGTTAATTGGTTGTTCCATAGGCTGGCCACTTATGGCGGAGTCTAATCATGATGATCTTAGAGAAATATCCATGGACCTACCTATATTTTTTTGAGTCACCCAATACCCTATATAGTGTTCTTTTTCATTACCCTTATGACTCAAATGGAGACCTTCATTACATACCTAGCAGAAATTTCTTAGCTTAGTGCACCCTCCCAGCACCCCCGATTGCAAACTATGTGAGGATGAGACACATAGTTATAGTTGTAGAGGAGTGTAACTAGTTTTTCATTGGAGATCTGTTCACTTGTCACGTGACCAGAGATGTTAGATAGAGCTATACCTGTACACGAGTATTTTCACACTCACCCTTCTAGATATACTAGTCTTACTATCTATTTACCAGATGGTTGAGATGAGCAGACATTGACCAACACACATGCCAAAGACTAGATGCAGACTCCACTAGTCCATGTAGAGTTGGTTTTCACACTCCTTGAGATACACTGTACATGTACAGGTGTTCTCACCATCATTCATTACAGAGAACCCCCTTCATCAGCAGTTAGTCATTGTATAGATATCCACTAGAGTCATAGTATGCAGTAGAGTCATAGCAGCTATCCTTGTTCCATTATTGAATAGAGTGATATACTAGACTTGGGATAGAGTTAGCCATGACCTTAGTGAGCATCCAGTTTCACTTATAGGGACACTCTAAGTGTTTGATCTAGACTAGCGACAGTGAGCCATAGCAGCTCCTTAGCATATCCTTTATTTGGAACTAGAGTCCACTATATACTAGTAGGACTCGTAGGACCTAGAGTAGAGTGCCTTGAGGGTACACATAGTTGACCTGTCACATTGATGAGGATCAAGGATACATGGGTAGATGTTAGGCCGCATATCTTGTAACAACCCGCCATTTTTCACAACATTGTGGGCCCAGCTGGCTAGGTGTCACTCATAATTTAGCAAATATTTCTAGCATTTCTAACAAAAACATATATAAAGATCCCACAGTCTTGGACCGTTTCCCAGTAGCCACACTTATTTCTCAAATAAATAAAAAGGAGTCCCCATATTTATTTTGCTCCATGCTCTGGTTGTCAATCACCTAATTTCGTATCTGCACACCTGCGGACGCAATTCCGCGTTAGTGATTATAACACTAAGTAGTATAATAGATAAAACAAGTCAAGTACATTCCACTATTTCCCTATGTTCATTTTAATATGCGGCGGAGCGATTCCGCTATACTCCAAAACAATGCGGAGGAGGTATCCATTGTGATTCTGTAATGACCCACCATTTTTCAGAACATTGTGGGCCTAGCTGGCCATGTGTTACTCACAATTAAGCAAATATGTCTAACATTTTTATTTAACAAAAACATATATAAAGATCCCACAGTCTTAGACTGTTTCCCAGTAGCCACACTTATTTCTCAAATAAATAATAAAAGGAGTCCTCATATTTATTTTGCTCCATGCCCTGGTTGTCAATCACCTACTTTCGTATCTGCACACCTGCGGAGGCAATTCCGCGTTAGTGATTACAACACTAAGTAGTATAATAGATAAAACAAATCAAGCACATTCCACTATTTCCTTATGTTTATTTTCATATGCGGTGGAGCGATTCCGCTATACTCCAAAACAATGCGGAGGAGGTATCCGCTGTGATCCGCACACCCCGGCCATAGCCCTTTTGTGGGGAGGCTACCACTACCGTCTTCAGTGCCAGTGCCTCACACACCCCGGCCATAGCCTTTTTGTAGGGAAGCTATCACTGCACTCGGGTGATTGCTATGCCCTGTTTGTGGGGAAGCTCTCACTACCAATTCTAGTGCCAGTGCCTCGCACACCCCGGCCGTAGCCTTTTTATGGGGAGGCTATCACTACACTCAGGTGAATGCTACGCCCCGTTTGTGGGGAAGCTCTCACCGCCAATTCTAGTGCCAGTGCCTCACACACCCCGGCCGTAGCCTTTTTATGGGGAGGCTATCACTGCACTCAGGTGAATGCTACGCCCCATTTGTGGGGAAGCTCTCACCGCCAACTCTAGTGTCAGTGCCTCACACACCCTGGCCGTAGCCTTTTATGGGGAGGCTATCACTGCACTCCAGTGCGATGGAGGAATCGTTGTGCCTCGCTCACCCCGGCCGTAGCCTTTTTATGGGGCGGCTATCACTACTCCAAAACAATCTCGATGCATTACACAATTTACGCACATAATACGACCCCGTGTCGGACTGAGTCAATTCTTTGACCCTGGTTGCACTCGGTGCATGGTGGTCGAATATGGGCTCAGGCCGACCTAGGCTACCAACAAGGAAGTGCCTCACACACCCCGGCCATAGCCTTTTTGTAGGGAAGCTATCACTGCACTTGAGTGATTGCTATGCCTTGTTTGTGGGGAAGCTCTCACTACCAATTCTAGTGCCAGTGGCTCGCACACCCGGTCGTAGCCTTTTTATGGGGAGGCTATCACTGCACTCAGGTGAATGCTACGCCCCGTTTGTGGGGAACCTCTCACTGCCAATTCTAGTACCAGTGCCTCACACACCCCGGCCGTAGCCTTTTATGGGGAGGCTATCACTGCACTCAGGTGAATGCTACGCCCCATTTGTGGGGAAGCTCTCACCGCCAACTCTAGTGTCAATGCCTCACACACCCCGGCCGTAGCCTTTTTATGGGGAGGCTATCACTGCACTCCAGTGCGATGGAGGAATTGATGTGCGTCGCTCACCCCGGCTGTAGCCTTTTCATGGGGCGGCTATCACTACTCCAAAACAATGTCGATGCATTACACAATTTACGCACATAATACGACCCCGTGTCGGACTGAGTCAATTCTTTGACCTTGGTTGCACTCGGTGCATGGTGGTCGAATATGGGCTCAGGCCGACCTAGGCTACCAACAAGGAAAGTACGATGTTCTACCTATTATACGTACCTGACTTGTGATTTCGTCTGGCTGTGACCCGTGAACCCTAATCTGAATGAGGGCATAAAATTATACATTAGTATAATTTTATTTTGCATGAACCTACATGCAACTTACATGACTAATATACTATCAATTTTAAATGATGTAATTAGTTCATGTTAGTCTTCATTCCTTATTAAATTTTTAGCAATTCTAATGATAATTAATTATTAATTATCCCCATCCAAATCCCCATTATCTAATTGATAATTTAATTATTAACATGTCCATGTACAAAACAACTAAGCAATCGACAAGAACCCCCCATGCATAAGACGCTGGAGATCTAGCAACTTGGCAGGGCGTCTTCAACAAACCTTGCATGCAAGAATCCTAATGGAAACAAATAAGATGAGGGATGAAATACTCACATAGTAATGGGGAGGTCGCCTGGGACGGAGATGAGGGATGAAATACTCCCTCCTCCTGCATATATATACACTTCAACCATTCCCTCCATTAAATTCTCACACCCCATCATCCATTGGTATTTCCTAGGTTCAACGAGCCCCTTTATTAAATTCTCACACCCATCATCCATTCATGAATAGGTATTTTCTAGGTGACCTTAAGTCGTACCATGACCGGTCGACTTGATAACCAACCATATTAGTTCATCTATATTTATTTCATAATATTTAGGTTCGAGTCTTGTAATAAAAATCATGGTATTTACAT
>JAURVB010006092.1:0-13947 GCA_033002965.1 Piper betle | reverse complement strand
TTTGGATACACACTCGCATTATTTACAAGTAAATTTGGTGTGTCCAATGAGAGTGTTGCATCTACATACGTGTACAAATTCACCAAAAGCATTTTGGTGTGAGGTGTCTCTTTCAATAAGCGATGGGATGACTGTTGAGTTGTGTGCCTACCTGCAAAATGTTGAAGCAGTGTCTGCTGTCTGATAACTTAGTGAGACAATTTTTGCATGAAGAAGTTTTGATCTTCCAGTAGGTTTTAGCCCTTATGATCCTTGTCATCTTCAAACTTATCTTACAGTTTGCTCGAGTTGTGTCCCTTGGATCAGAGGATCTAGCTCCTGCCCCCCGCCCAATTGACTTTGGGGTGCCTATACCTTCAGACGTGGAGGTTTGGGACGTCAGCCAGAGGCTACCGCCCCTCAATATCTCACTCTTTTTATTCACGGATCTTGGTGTTTCGCACCGATCTGTGGTCAGTGATGAACTTCATTCAACTATACTTGTAGTTTGCATTACCGAGTTTGCAAAGGAAATTTGCAGTCTGCCACCTCGAGATTTTTCATTAACTTGGTGGATCAAGTTGTTGAGACTGGATGTCTTGAGCGGATTCAGAATGAAGTTTTTGGATCAGAATTGTGAGCATGCTTGCAAATCACAAAATACAAATGGTGCATAATATGCTATGGATCAGGTTAATGTGTGACTGAAAAAAAAAGGGTTAACATGTGTTCCATGCGAGTGTTTCGTTCTTCTCTCGTGCTTGTTTTGGTTCTTGAAGAATACCACCGACTTGATTGCCACTTACACCGAGCACAACTCTGTGTAATGTACTGGAATTCTTCATTATACATTACTTTGTTTTTTCATTCTGTAAATATTTTTATTTCGTAGTAGGATTGTGTTTGGTTCGATTAAGCCTCTGTATATGAAACACGTCGTATTCTTTCATCCTATATGTTAACGTGGCAGATCGTATTCTCTGATTCTGTGTGTAACGATCATAAATAATGTTTGAACTTAACCTGCTAAAGTCATATTATTCCAGATTAATTATGAAATGTTGAAATTTTACGTTCTTCTATATTTTACTTTTACGTTAATGATGTTTTACATAGTAGTTATTGGTAAATTGAGGAAAAAATATAAATAAAATTTTACATCAACTTTTTATCTCTAGCAAAAAAACTATAAATGGATCAATTTACCACTAAGAAAATAAACGTACATTAATTTTTAAAACAATATTATTGATAAAATTAAGGCAACGGATATATTATTATTATTATTATTATTATTATTATTATTTATTATTAAAACAATGTACCTTAAAATGTAACAATTGTGAAAAAGTTTAAAAAAGGACTTGGAGGGATTCTTTAATTTAGTCACACATTTAATACTTATTATGGTAAAATTTGATTTATAAGTGAGAATAAAGTATAAATATTTAATTTAGTTATTTAATTTGAAGAGATGACTTAGGCCCGTTAGTTTACTCTCTGAAGTACAAAATTAATAAGTTTGTGTTTAAGTTAAATCAAGTCAAATTATAAAGAGTTAATTAAGTAATATATTTGCATAAATTTATACTTATCTCACTCATGTGGCTAACTTCTAGCTTTGGAGAAAGTGTTCATGTAGTTTCAAGATTATAGGAGGTTATGTGAGGAAGTTGAAGCCACCATGAACGCGCTGGTAATCATGGAACAGAGAGGGATAAAATACATAATAAATTTTAAGACTCATTACTAAGAATTATTAAGTCTAGTTTATATATATCCCATTTATTCTAATTATTTTCCAAATTATTCCATTAGCTTTCTAGATCACCGAATAAATAAAGCCTTAACCTTGAATTTATAAATCCAAGGCTATGATACGTTAGCCGGATTCAAACATATGTATAGTTTATAAAATCTGCTTAAAAGTAATGACTAGTATATGTCCTAAGGCTAAGATTATGTCAAATAAAGGAAAACAATCTTATTTCAAATAGATTCTCTTAAGTCAGATTTATTTGTTCATAAAACTTTATCGTGTTTGAAAATAAAACTACTTAAATCATGGAGAGTTAGAAAAATTACTTAAACCATAGAAGTTAGAAAAAATTATTCCATGACAGTAACTGTAAGCAAAGCAGATAATATAATAGGAAGTCCAATTGAAGATGTGGAGGTCATATTTGATAGAAATGAGAAAGATAAGAAAATAAATCTTCCCCAGGAGCATTAACCTCTAATTGAAGAATTTACATGCTTGATCATTAGATCCTTATGGTATTTACACTGACGAACCATTTTTTTATGAGATAAAATTCAAAGTAAATATTTTACAATTTATTCCTAACAAAGAAAAATATTCGAGCTTAGGTTATGCTTCCTATGCATAAAAAAAATTAGAGATTGGTATTTTAATAAGTTTACTAAAGACTAATTAAAAATCTTCAAAGAAAAATATTATATTTATTTAAATAAATTCGGTTATGAAATATCTTTTATTAAATGATTAAATCATCTTACTCTTCCTAACCTTGTGTTTCAAAAAGACGGGGGTTTGGGAAATGAGTGATGGTAAAAGTATAACATGTAAACATCCACACGTAGGTAATATTACTTATGTTAATATAAAAATTATTTCCTTTGTAAAAGGTAGAAGCAAAGAAATTAACTATAGAGGATCTTTCTACCATTATAAAACAAAATAACTATACGCATTTACATTTATAAATTCTAGCTTCTCACCTTTCCCAAATGGAAAATAAAATTCTACTATTAAGAAATAGATACTTAGTATAACTAATTGTATTTTAAAGTTCCACGATGATTTGTTAAATCAACGTTTTATATAAAGAATTGATTGTAAAGTTGCCAAAGATATTTTAAAAAAAGATGCTCAAAATGTTGCATCAAAACACATCTTTACTCGTTGGCAAGCGATTTTAGCCATATTTGATTTTGAAATAAAATACATTACAGGAGATGTTAATTTCCTTCCGGATTTTCTCACTGTGAATTTTTGAAAGGGGTATAATGAAAAATTGCAAATCTCCGATATCCAAAAATGTCTTGATTAAGATGTATAATAAAGGTAAAAAATTCTATGAACCCTATGCAACTCTTGTACCTGAATCTTCTAAATATGGCCTATCTTCTACCCAAGGTCAAGCGAGTTACAGTTCTTCCCCCAGTCACCTTTGCTGCAGCTGTATGTGTGGCACACGCCTGATCCATTGGTATTGGTTCCCACTTGGAGATTGGCTTCCATTACTCGTCCCAAAGGTCCTGTCGCGGCACCTAAACCAGCACCAAGAGAGAAATGCATCCGCCGGCAAAATGTTTGAACAGCTTGTGAATCATATAGTACAATGATGAAATCAGTGAGCCCACCCCCAACCTGCAAATGAACAAGATAAAGCCACCGAGAGAACTGTTCATAAAATTCAAGCTGTCTTAATTCTACAAAATCACACTGTAACAAACAAGAGTAAATTTAGCATTTGGCCACAATCATTAACTATGTCGCAGCACTTATCTTTCGAGCTATAATCGCTCTGCATGATAATTACCTCAAATACAATTTGGGTTCTTCAGAGTTAGGTTCACAATTTCATTGAACATACCTGTGCTTCCCACCCTAACCATGACCCATCTGACCTTCTAACTACTACTAATCCTGTGCCATGTTTGTAAGTCAGAAGCATCCCAGCTTTGGCAACAGTCAAAATAGCCAGCCCTTCTGCACCTTTCAGGATGGCCGGAGGAATGGACTTTTCTTGATTCATTACACCTGTCTGTGCAATAACGAGAATTGTCGATAACAAGGTGATATAAACATGCATTTTACATACTACAAACATATCAATCTCCATTACAGGAACAAACCTGGCAATAACTCCTCAACGTATTTGATGCCTTGTATATCTCTTGCTCCATTGAAAGACAGACAGGCATATTGAGCCAACCTCTCATACGAGCCCAGTCCATCACATCCTGCTTTGCCACCTGCATGGCATTGCTAATGGAGTTGATCTATAAACCCTGCAAAGGGTCAACCCTATCATAGCAGGCATTGCAAACCCTCTGTGGATGTCGTTCTCTAAACTTGGCGGGTAACAAACATCTACCCATTGTGCAAGTTCAGCAAAAATTGCCTCCGCAGAAACGACAGTGGTGCCTTCCACGAATAATAGTAAAGGGAGCGTTACAGCTCATGCAGCTCGTGTAAGCACTGTCAACAAGCCAATCAGGAGGCTATGCTTCCAAAACCTCTTTATAGTCACTACATTTTAAATCCGCTGCCTCAGATAATGGCAGAGCACTTGGCATATATACAGATAAATGTAAATTACTAACTCCATTCATTTCAGGTCCAAGAAAAGATGCATCGGAAGTACCACTTTGCATAGTTTGGGCAAGAGTGGGGCTCTTATTTCATCCTCTTATTATTGCAAAGAGGTCTTTTAAAAAAAATTTTATGGTCTCTTCAGGGTGGGGAGCCAAGCTTTTTTCTGCAAGTATAATCAAATCATTTCCCAGATCATATCCTCCATCTATAAATTATGGTTCCTAATGAAATGGCTGCAGATTAACATGTTCCAAAGGCTTCAAACCTAACCCGCCATTGACACTATGGTCAGAGATAGGCCACATGTTGGAATCACAGGTTTCTGCCATGACTAATCTTGCATTCTTCTCATCAAGGTCGGGAAGTGATGAATATAAGATGTTCTCAACATACATTGATTTCATAGAAATACTTAAACAGGCTTAAGCAATCTCTTCTGCACATCAACAAAATGCCATAAAAAATCTCTCAGATTTCTGGGTTGATACTATCACTAATAATCCATATTTCATCACGATTAATAAAATATGAATCAGTCAATTATATTTAAAGCTTAAGATGTTAAAAGTGTGCTTTAACTTTTAAAAAGCACAATGATGTATACCAAAACACCATTAATTCATAGGCGCAAATAAAGTAAATCCCCACTTTGATGTGCCATTATCTGACCGCCTAGTTCCTAAAAACTTAAAGTGAAACAAATGATCCTCTGAAAACAACTAAACCGCAACTTCACAAGAACATAAGATAAAAACCATGAAACTGCACGCGACATGATCATCTCAAACCAACTAAAATTCTACTTCATAAGACGATTATTTCCTTTCAATTCATTTAAAAAACAACACAATCAATCAATCAATCAATTACCTAGATGAGGTGAAAGGAAAATTCGTTCCTACTGCTAATTCTACTGCACAACAACAAATTTACTTCATAAGAATAAGATGAAAAGGTGAGAGGTGAATTCATTCACACGTCTAATTTATAAAAGCCAATCACAGCAAAACTAGGACAACTTCCACACTTACAGACTTTTCTATGTCTCCCATGAATCCAACCTCCATAAGTCAGTCTAGACATTACATAAAACCATTCCAAATCCCATCAAAACTCCTAACTAGCTAGTGCTCAGTCTATTTCTCAACAACAATGTAGAAAAGCTAGATAAATTTGACCACAACCCAAATATTTATAACAAAAAAAAAGAACAATCACAACCAATGCAACGCAACTCAAAGCAAGAGAGTCCAAAGCATAAATACGTTTGGCGGTATACTACGTCTTAATTTAGTGATTACAAAATAATGAGTATAAATCATCTCTAAAGCATACCTTACTAATATACAAGATCTTATCAAAGTAGTTTAGTTGATGGTGAAATTGATTTTGAGGGATATGGGTACCAAATTCAACTTTAATGATGTTGTTTGTACTTGGAAAAGCTCAAGCCCCTTGCTTGCAAGTTTGATCTCCCAAACAAGGTGCATTATGCAATAGAAGGAATAAGCCAATTTAGTAAAGCACAACAAGTTGTTCATGCCAAAAACAAAAAGCTTGGATGCAAATCAAACAGTTTACAGTTCCATTTTCCAAACAAAATACTGTTGAGGCTTTCTTAGCTCTACAAACCACTTCTAACAGTTACATTCTTTGTTACTGAAATATCAGAAGAAAAAGACACAAGCAATAGTCATGAATGACTAAAAATTGCACTTATTATCAGCCGAACAAAGGCAAAGACAAGCCACTCTCTATTGAAATCAAAATTCCAATTGTTCTTCAAGTTTTAGTTCTTGGCAGCAAATTTTTCGGCTGCTTCAATCATCAGCAGACAGAGGAACTGTGTTTGCCTGTTAGATCAGTAAAATGAAAAAAAAACTGTAAAACACAAGCACAAAGAAGCATAGGATACTCTTCAAGTTAGTAAAAATGTGAAGTAATGTGCTCACCAGTTTGCGGAATTTGAGTGCATAAAACATCTCAAGATAGCGTCGACTCTCGCGTCTATCCAATTTGGAAACATATTTCCAAAAACCATACACAGCAGTTAATGTCATCAATCTCTCAGAGTATATCTGCCATGTATACCTGTATCAAAATTATGTCAGTATCTGAATGTTCTCTGGGTATTCTTCTGGAATTAGAGTTGAACTTACTTCTCATAGATACGTTTCAGACCAGCTTGGGAGATTGTATCCCAGTGTGATGGATCAGCTTTGCTTTTCTCAAAGAATTCAACAAGAAGGTCAGCAGCTTTGTCCCCCTTGTAGGGATCAATGTGGAAACCAGAAACTCCATGAACTATGATCTCAGCAGGCCCTCCATTGACAGTAGCAAATGTGGGCAATCCACAGGTCATAGATTCAACCACCGTAAGTCCAAAGGCTTCATACAATGCCGGCTGCAAAATTACAACAAAAACTTTTATCAGATCAAGCAAAGCTTATATGTGCTGTCTATAGTTGAAATGACCTACATATGAAGACAATACCTGTACAAAAGCACCTTTTGTATCGGCAATGCAACGATATAGCTCACCGTTTCGAACACGGTTCATTTGGGCAGATATCCAACGGAACTGGTTGTGCAATTTGTATGTCTCAATCAAATCCTTCATCTTCATGAATTCAGCTTGTTCCTCACGGTCCTTGGACTCCTTGCCATGGTCGCCAGCAACCACCACAAGGTTAACAAGCTCCCTGAGCTTGGCATTCTTACCAAACCACTCAACTAGTCCAGTCAAGTTCTTCACACGATCGAGCCTTGCCATGGAGAAGATGATTGGTTTATTGCGATCGCTCAACCTGCCACTGCATTTAGATTAACAGACATGTTTTTAGTTAGTACATTTGCATTATGAAACAAAAAAGATCATCATCAAGAGAGGGAGAAAAGCACATACATGTGTTCATCATTTTGTTCAGGGCTATACAGTAGTTCTTCAATCTCCGGATGGAGCGAGGTAAGTCGCCTTTTCTCTTCAAAATATGGATAATATATTGCCATATCTGCACCAGGTGAGACAATGTTGAACTTGGGATCAAACACATCAATGCCATGAACAACTCTGTATAATCCAGGCATTGTAAAGGCAGTGTGACTCTCATATTGCCCTACAGTGTCCTTGCTGAAAGTATCAGTTCACAAAAACAGTTAGATACAAAGATAATGTGCTCTTCGTCTGTATTGTAACTTTAAAAGATTGATTTCTAAGATAAAATTAAAGCATGTGATTTACCTTCCAGCAATTTCCTGGTATGTGCTAGTGATGATGAAATCAGTATGGTTCATGGCAATCAAGTCAGCGGTAAATTGACAAGAGAAATGGTACTTCTCATCAAATTTCTTCCAATATATATCTGAATCTGGGTACTTTGTTTCTCAAGTGCATGGGCAATAGTACACTATTTGATATTAAAAACATCATTAGATCTCAAAAACATAACAGAAAGCATAATCAACATGTTAAACAAGTCAATATAATCCAGCAGACCTGTGTAACTCCTAAACGGTGTGCAAGCAAACTGGCAACTAGGTTTCCATCACTGTAATTTCCAATAATGAGATCTGGAGTTGCCTGTAGCTCCAGAGCAATTTCATGGGCAACATCCTATTATAAGGCAATGAGAATGTAAATCATTCATCATAACACAATACAGTTTACAAAAGGAGATATTCATCAACCACAATGACTAACAAAGTAGATGTTTCTCTACCTCAGAAAAGGTCTCCAAATATGGCCAGACATCAAATCTTGATATCCATTTACGCAAAATACCTTTCTCAGTTCTAAAAGGAACTCGCAATATACTTGAATGTTCAGTTCCAAGGAGTTTCTCAAGACGCTGACCGCAGGTAGTTCCCACTGCATCAGGTAGCAATCTGGTAACCTGGATTCCCAACCAAAATAATGTACTTCAACATGTAGTCCATAACATTGAAAACATGATCAAGAGAAATGCATTGCATTTAATCAAGTATATAAGTTATAAAAAGTGACCCCTCTCTTGCAAAAAACAATTTATTTACTCCAAACATACAATTAAGATGCGAGGTGTGATGTCAAGCCCTTGTTGCTTGATCCTAAGAACCATTTCATTCTCCAAAGCTCGAACTTGGTCCAAAATATAAACAATCTGCGTACAGCATAAAAGTGGCATTAAGAAAACTGGTAGAATTGACAGATGGTAAAGAAGAGGATTGGTAACGTAAATTAAGTACCTGACCACCGGTATCAGGTAGACCCAATACATTAGATTGAGCAAAGTACCCATGGGGAGAAAGAATAACAACATTGAAAACCATTGGAATCCTCCCCAAAAATGTCTCCAATGTAGATGGGTCAGGTGCTTCAAGCAGTTCCAAGAGCAAGTGAATCATCTCTGACACTCGTCCGGCACTGTCACCCCATCCCTTCTCCAATCCCATCTCTTGAAATCTAAAATGTAAAAAAAGCAAATGAAACCATCATTCATCCCATATCAATTTCGAACAGTAGACGTGTAGATCAACACTAAACAAAAATTTAAAATTAAAGACAAAAATATCCTTCTTACCTGTTCTCAAATTTTGAGTATGGGGCATTCGGGGCAACATTTGACAAGAAATCCTCTGCCTTCCTCAAAACACTTTTGAGGGTGTTAAGACTGTGGATTCTATCATTCACCATCATACTCTGCAGGTAATTTTGGAAGAAGTCAGAAAAGCAACCAATCCTTTTGTCAAGATCTTGAAAATAGAGATCAGAAGATAAATCATAGGTAGAATACTCACCATGCCCTTGTAACTGTGTGAGCGCAGAAAGTCAAGTAGAGGATGCAAGCTCTCTTTATCATGAAACATTTTCGATGAAAGGTGCCGATTGAGGAATTGCACGCCGTTACCAATCGATTTGGAAAGTGTTTGGCGAGGAAATGATGCATTGAAAGGCTCAAAATCCAACTCAAGAACAAAGTTATCTTTAAATCTGTACCCAAAAGAGCACGTACAAGATCACAACCAGTATTGGACTTTTGTATGGTCGGATTGGCAATATGAGACCAAAAGTCTTACCCATCTTCAGTAAGCTGTTCCTTGAACTGCAGATACTCAGGGACGCTGAGCTCCTCCACAAGCAACTCACTGAGATTCACACGCACATATTCCCAAACACCAGGCCTGGGTCGAACAGCAAGAGCAACCAGTGGAGGGCAGATAATGGCTTCCTGGTGAAATACCCATTAATCAACCTCTATCACAACTAAAAAGCTATAGCTATATACAGACAACCAAGCTTGTAAGCTTCCATGTCTACAATATATGATGAAATCAACGCTGAAATCTTGCCTTTCTTGTGAGATTAAAAAAATAGAGAGAAAAAAGAAGAAAAAAAACTGACCTGTGTGGCTTTCAAGATATCTTCAAACTCCCCACCCTTCAAGGTTTTTGCATCCTTCACCACAGCAGACTCAAACTCTGCCAGCAGCTGGTGAGGTTGGAGGACAGTCTTCCCCTGGTTCACATACCTGCAAAGAATTGAACCAACCTCGTATAAGCTACCAAAAAGAGAACACACCAACACTCCTTCGATCACCAAGGTCTAATGATCAAGATCCATCAACAAACCTCGAAAAAATGCTGCAGAGCTCGTTCCGATGAGCAGAAAGAGTGTCACTCAACCGCTCTCGCAGGCTAAGTGCCCGAGTTAGCCTAGGCTCGGCCATGACTCCCTCTTTGTGATCTACTGAAGTGCTGCAACAGACAAGAACGAAAGAATGGTCATCCGATTGATCTATTTAAGAAAATATCAGCATCTAGAAGTTCACATCCAGTAAAAGCCGATTCGCATACGCAACCTTGAACAAGAACAAAGACTTCTCACCAGACCGCCGCCGAGATTACCCAACAAAAAAAGACTGGCACTTTTCAATCTAGAGCTTTGCTACTAAAAATTTATGAACGACCCGTTTCCTTCTCCCACAAGATCAGCAAGAAAACCCAATATTTCATAGACAAAAAAACTAAGTAAAAGAAAATAATTCTTTTATTTGTCACAGTCAATGACCCGTACCTGCTAGAACGAAGAAAATCAAAGCAGAACACGAACAAAGACGATCTCAAGAATCAATAACAGATACGGAGAACGCAATGAAGATCAGAGCGGGTTGTTCAATGTTTATATAGCCATCAAACAGATTCAACACTACTGCCCATCTTCCTGCTACATTGACGACGGATTGGTAACCAGCATGGCCACCTCGTTTCCACGCAACCTCCCCAAAACCATTGCCTTCTTGCCATGGGCGGTTTCGATTGATGCTCAAGAGTTGCGACTGTTCTACCTTTTTTTTCTTTTATGATAAAAAAATGTTAATGCAAAGAGATTGTAGTAATAATAATAGTAATAATAGTAGTAACAATGATAATATAGTAAGATTTGTTATTGTTCTTGAAAAAGTTTGTCTGGATTGGATTCTGCTTGTGTGATGCGTTTGCTGGTTTTGCATGGTTTGTGGTGGGTAACGTGAGCTGTTTAAAGGGTGGGGCCGAACTTCGAAGACCGAGTTGTCCGAGTTGACTCGGAAGGTCGTGGAAATTCTAAGGATTTTGGTAGCCACTAATATTTGTCAAAAATTGAAGGCGGCTCTCGGATGTGGTGTAGGAGATGGATTCGGATATTTGATATTCAATTTCATATGAATTTGATTTTTTTATATTTGATTTAAAATAGTTTCGGGTCAATTTTAATTATTTTTTTAAATATATGATATATATGAAAATATTTGAATTACATATAAATTTAGGGTGATTTGATTTATATTTAATTGATCTGAATAAGTGTTACTTTTTTAAAAAAATCATATTTTATATATATTAAAAATAATATTTTTTTAAAAAAATTTATTTAATTTTATATTAAAATCTATATTATTTGTATCATTTTAATTAATCGGGTTAGATTCAGATCGAATATGAATTTTGCAGATTCAAATTAGATATAAATATAATAAATAAAATAGCTATAATCTTCAAATTTGAGTTAGATTTATGGTTAAATTTTTGGATTCAAAGAAGAGTTGAATAAGCTATAATCTGACGTGACATATCCCGAGTGGTGCCCTATAATAATTAATAAGTTAATAATTTGATCAAGCCAAATTATGTCTGACTTTATTTTAATTAGTTTATTTTTTAATATAGATTTATTAATATTCTTTTTTTTTAAATAGTCATACTTTATATATATATATAATAATAATAATAATATTTTAAAAATTTATTTATTTTTATATTAAAATTTATATTATTCGTATCATTTTAATTAATTGGGTCAGATCATATAGAATATGAATTTTGCGAATTCAAATTAAATATAAATGTAATAAATAAAATAGCTGTAATCTTCAGATTTAAGTTGAATTTATAGTCAAATTTCTGGATTCAAATCAAATACAAATACAGTTATAATCTAACCTAACATATCCCGGAGTGGTGCCCTATAATAATTTAATAAGTTAATACTTTGATCGAGTCAAATTATGCCCGACTTTATTTTATTTAGTTTATTTTTTTAATATAGATTTATTAATATTAAGTGTAAATATAACAAAACTTTGGAAACTTGTTTGCTAATATATATTTAATTATATCTTCTTAGCATTGTTTATACTATAAAAAATATTTTTAAGAACTATGGATTATTGGCCGGAAAACCACTTGAATTACATACCCATTGTTTCAAAGACAGGTGTAGGGAAAAGTGGCACACAAAAACTGCACTCCTAATAAAATAATTAGGACCGATTTGATTCCTTTGAAAAAAAAGGTTAGGTTATTTAGTTGGCCCACATCATGATCGCAAGTGTAGAGAAATGATCGGATTTACAACAATTCCTTCTTCCTAAAGAAAAAAAAACTTAACTTAAGAAAATGACATAAAATATCGGATAGATGCCGAATGTCTCCTTCCTCGCCTTTACCATTGAGATTTAGCTTGCATTGTAGACCAGTTGATTTGTCCACGCCTTATCTAATCTCATTTGGCTTAACAATGTCATCTATTCATCGATTATTTATTTATTTATTTATTTATCTATTTATTTATTATTAATTAATAATATAAAAGAAGATGGTTTTTTTGCATGAGACGAGCCTCTAATTTTTAGTGGAAAAGTAATTTTGAATGTTAAATTATTATAATAGTTGAGATTAGAGTTATAAGATTTCTAATTTAATTATAACTATGGAATTATGTTTTTTATAATGATCGTTAAATTATTATAGCGGTCAAAATTATATATATATGATTATTAATTTAATTATAATTATGAATTATCTCTTACTTTAACTATAATAAAATAAAATAATTTAGATTATAATTTTGTACGAAAGATATTGTATTATATATGATTTTCTCCATCGTGTTTTTTCTATTGCATCGGAATTCCTTCCATCAAGCACCTTCTTTTATTAAAAAATAATGGAAAAATTACATTAAGTTATAAAATATATGATAACTCACGTATAATTAATTAATTGATCATTTTTAGAATTGTGTTAAAATTTAAAATTGAAAAAACATAATAATTTATTATATATTTTCTGGACTTTTAAATTATATATAGGCTATAAGAAAAAGCAACTTAGTGGGAGTTGGACTTACATCCTAATTAATGAAAAAAATCACATATTTTTATCATGATTTACTATATTTAAATTTCATAAATTTTAATTTTTTTAAAAAATAATTAAATAGAGTCAAAATAATTATACAATTAAGTTTGCGCAAAACGCGAGTTATCATACTAATTTATTATAATTGAATCAAGAGGTATTTATGTCCAAATAGTTCAATAAATGCGATAATTTGTCGACTTTAATCACTCGTCTGATGTCAAAGACAGACAAGACTAATGAAAGAGAATTAGAAAAGAAAAAAGAATTGAAAAAGGATGAAATCTAGAACTGCTTTTAGATTTATTTTTTTCAGATTGCTGTTCATACATGAAGGTATGGCAATCCGACCAACTCATGTTCTATACTTCGGAATATAAAAAAACTCATGTTCCATGGATTATCCACACCCAGCTCTTACTGGGTAATGGCAATATTATCTAAATATCTGAGATAATTGTAGAAGACCAAGTGTGGCCACAGAGCTTGCTTTGTTATGTTGAAAGCTTGATGTTTCACCCACTGGGTCAAGGTGGTGGAGTTCAATTGGTTGATCAGTTCATGAAGAGACAACCAATTGAACCACCACCACCCGAATGGAGGGTGAAACATCAAGCTCAACATAACAGCTCTGTGGCCACTGGTCTTCTATCTCAGATATTTAGATAATATTGCCATTACCAATAAAAGCTAGTGTGAATGTATGGAACATAGTTTTTATTTATTCCGAAATTTTCATGCATACCTCATGTATAAACAGCAATCTGAAAAATAAATCTAAAGCAATTCTAGATTTCATTCTTTTTCAAATTGCTGTTTATACATGAAGGTATGGCAATCCGACCAACTCATGTTCTATACTTCGGAATAAATAAAAAACTCATGTTCCATGGATTATCCACACCCAGCTTTTACTGGGTAATGGCAATATTATCTAAATATCTGAGATAATTGTAGAAGACCAAGTT